>CM076570.1:1410773518-1410850998 GCA_034641835.2 Pinus albicaulis | reverse complement strand
TTATTGATTTTAGATAATTCTGTTTCGAGGCAAGGAAGAAAACATAATTGAGGTTTTTTAAGTTAAGTACCAGGCTTGAGGTTCTTTAGGTTAAGTATCTAAGCTTAAGTGCATCATAAAAAACCTTTTTAATAGAATCAAGCATCGGTTATAGTGCTTTACACAATTCATTGAAGAATTATGTGCTTCTGTATGTTTTAAGCATGCCTGCAATTTTTTTTATATTTATATTGATTTTAGATAATTCTGTTTCGAGGCAAGGAAGAAAACAGAATTGAGGTTCTTTAAGTTAAGTACTAGGCTTGAGGTTTTTCAGGTTAAGTATCTAAGCTTAAGTGCATCATAAAAGACCTTTTTAACAAAATCAAGCATCAGTTATAGTGCTTTACACAGTTCATTGAAGAATTATGTGCTTCTATATGTTTTAAGCATGCCTCCAAATTTTTTTTTATATTTATATTGATTTTAAATAATTGTTTTTATATTTTAAATAAAGGATCACCATACATCTTATCCTGTATAATTTTTTTTCTTATTAATTTGGAAGGAGTTTCAGATTTTTTTTCTTATTAATGTGTTTTTCTACATTAGTTTTCATATGAAGTTTGTTGTCTATTGTCTTGTTTTCAAAGAATCTGTGTGTTTTATATTAATCTGTATTTTTATATTTCTTGTTTTGTTGATTGATTATGATTTACAGGTATAAAATGCCACCTCTTGGTCGCCCAAAAAAGGATCTGAAACAACGTTCACTTGCTGATGCATTTGGTATCTCTCAATGCTCTAATCAACTGCAGATTTCTGAAAATGAAGTATATGATCATGTAGATGGGGACCATGAATCAGATAGTGCAGAACTTCTTGAAGAGGAACCGACATCCAAGAGGTACAAAAGTACATTCAAGTCCAAATGGAAGATGAGATTTCCATGGGCATATGCTGTAAAACATTGTAATGGCGTTGAAAGGATAAAATGTTCATGGTGTGTAAAATTTAAAAGGGAAACTCCATTTGCTAAAGATGGAAGCACAACTCTTCAAGTTAGTGCTTTAAACATCCATGCAACATCAGAGGCTCATAAATTTTCTTTGCAATTTTTAGAGGGAGAAAGAAAACAGAGTACTCTTCCAATTAAAAAACATGTAGAGCTAATGGTTGATGCTCAGAAAGGGAGAATTATATCAGTTATTGAGAACATGTATTTTGTTGCAATACATGATTTACCTTTGGAAGTATATAAGTCAATTTGTGACTTGAACAGGTATAAAAACACTCCTCACATGCCTTTAACAGATGAATATTCAACATATACAAATACAACATCTGGAAAAGAATTTTTAGACGCTGCTAAGGAGGTATATTGGAGAAAATTAAAAGATGAGATTTTCCAAAGCCCATATTATTCACTTTTACTTGATGAAAGCACTGATCGGACTATGGTGCAACATTTGATTGTTTATATTACATATTTGACAAATGAAGGAAGAGGTCCATGTGCTACAAAATTCATACACTTGCTACAGATTAAGGATGGAACATCACAATCTATGTATGATGCTATGATATCTCTTTTAGCAGACATGAATCTATCCATGACAAAGTTAGTTGGATTTGGATCTGATGGAGCATCATCCATGAGGGGTATTCGTGAAGGTTTATCTACTAAGCTTCGTCGACATGCCCTTCATTTATTAGATATCCATTGTATTGCTCACCGAGAAGCATTAGCAACAAATGATGCTTCATCATATTTTGAAGAGTTGCAAGCTATTGATAAGTTTGCAAACAAGATCTATTCATGGTTAGGGAAATCTACTAAAAGACATGGAGAATTGAAAGAGCTAATGGAGTCATTTCAAATCACAAGCCTAGAAGTGTTACAAATTCATCATATTAGATGGCTTTCTAGAGGAAAAGTCATGGAAAGACTTGTTAAGCTCATGCCTGCTTTGTTAAGATACTGGGAGTTAGTGGAGAAAAAAATGTATGAGATGGCTACAATATTTCAGGTTCAATTTTGCATCCACTTACTTGCACATGTGCTTATTGAGTTAAATAAGTTGAATCAAAAGTTTCAAGAGGACAACGTTGACATTACATCTATTGGAACGACTTTGGATATCACTATTAGCTTGCTTCATAAACGATTTCTAAGAGGCACATTTGGGGCAGGTGCAATGCACACATCATCTTTTTTAAGTAAAACACAAAAAGGAACTCTTGAGTTTGCAGATTGTACAGGTATAGTACATGTACATGAATTAAGGTTTGAGAGTTTGCCGAAGTCACAAATATCAGGGACACTAGATGACTGTGTTATGTTGGGAAAAGGTTTTGTAATGAAGGTGATTGACTCTCTCAATGCAAGGTTCACAGATTTTCCTATTTTTAATGCAGCTAAGTTTTTTAGTCCTCGTAATTATTATGAGGATATGGATGATAGAGACTCTCAAACAAGAAGATGGTTGACATGTTTATGGGAAAATTTTAGTGGTGGAGGTTTGCTTTTTGTGGACAGCATTAAATGTATGAGCGAAATGGATGAATTTATATGTACTATTTATAAATCTTACCCAAAAAAGCATATGTTTGGAGCATGGGATCTATGTGGAGGTGAAATTGAATGGTTTGAAATATTTCCATGCTTAATGCAGCTATGGCAAGCTATTCTTGTTATTCCAGCTAGTACAGCCATATGTGAAAGAGGCTTTTCAAAATTAAATCGAATAAAAAATGATGATAGATCAAAACTTTCTTTAAAAACATTGGATATGTTAATGTTTCTCTCTCTCAGTGCACCTCATGCTCTAAATGAGGTAGATTGGGATGCTATTTATGATGAATGGAAAGAGATGAAAACTCGAAAACCTCTTCCACTATGAGAATAGATTGAAAGAACTAGTAAGTTTCAGTGTTTATGACCATCACTGTCTTACTCTATCAAGCACTTAAAAGAACAATTTTGGTAAGTGATTTTTTTAGTTTTATACCATTTGACTTTTAATTTCTGTTTTATAATATCTTTCAAGTTTTATTATGTTTTTTTTATTAACATATTGAATTTAATCATTGTAGGATATCAGACAAGAGATGTTAAGCTAGAGGACCATAACTGTCAAAGGTTTATAACTGAAAGAAGAAGCTATCTTGGATCAATTTTGCGGACAAGTCAAGGGATTGTTCCAATTATTTGAGATGTGTAATTATTGGAAGTCTTAGCATTCCAAAAGAGTTTTAATAGACAATAGAACAATTTAATCAATGCAAGATGGAACCTCCTTCACTATTGTATATGTAAAAGTCTTTTATTAACATAAATATTGATGATTTTGTCTTTCTGAAAATGAAATGTAAAAATAATGTATTGTGGTCAATTGAAATGTTTTTTTCTTTAAATCTTTTCATCATGGAAGGGCGACATAAATATATGCCCTTCTAATTGAAATTAAGACCTGCCCTTCAAATTTTATCACTGCTCATCATTGACAATGGGAGACATAAGAACTTGGTCTCGGACGAGGTTGTTAAGAGATTGAAGCTGCCAACAACATCGCACCCACAATCGTACACCATCAGGTGGGTCCACCAAGGGCGAGATCTTCATGCCAACCAGTAGTGTAACCTGCCTTATAGCATTAAACCATTTGCAGACGAGGTATTGTATGATGTTTCCCCTCTAGAAGTCTACGATGTTTATTAGGTAATCCATAACTATGGAAGCGTCACGTTGTATATGAATCCAGACCTCATTTTGTTACTATTAATTTGGGTCAGAAATTGTACAGGATGCCTGAGGTAGCACCGCCTACCACACTTTCTTTGATCTCTACTAAAAAATGCAGTAAGATCAACTCCCAAAATGGGAAATATTCCTTCCTTATGATTCGCCCTCAAAGAAAAAGGAAGATTGTGGCCACATCCACAACCTCCAAACAGGGCTCCTCCTCACAACAACAACAGATGGACAAGTTCATGGAAGAGCACAGCGACATCTTCACCTCACACATAGGGGTACCCCTACACTATCAAGTCAAGTACACCATCGATATGACCTCAGGCACGTCGTTACCCAATGGACCAATCTACCGATGTTATATTCTGGAGAATGATGAAATCAAGAGGCAAATTCAGGAGATGTTGCAGAAAAGGGAACATCAGGCCAAGTTCCTCACCCTGTGGAAGCTTGATCATGCTGGTGCAGAAGAAGGACGAAACTTGGAGGCTATATATGGACTATCGGGCACTGAATAAGATCATTGTCCAGAATAGGTATCCAATCCCATGGATTGATAACCTCCTCGACCAGCTCAAGGGGGGAAATATTTCAACAAGATTGACTTGAATTTTGATTATCACCAGGTACCAATCGAACCCTCTAATGTGTGGAAGACCTTTTTGAATGATTGTTCATGCATTTTGGGTTGAAGAATGCCCCTACAACCTTCATGCGGTTGATGGACGACATCTTATGACCCTTCACCAACTCGTTCATGGTAGTATATTTGTACGACATCCTGATCTTCAACCAGAGTTGGGAAGAGTACCTACACCGTATTCGGCAGGTCCTCCAAACCCTATGACAACACAAATTGTGTGCCAATTTGGATAAATGTACTTTTGGTATGACCCAGGTTCAAAATTTTGGGTACATCATTTATGAGAGAGGTGTGCATGTGGACCCAATCAGGATACAATTTATTCGACATTTGTTAGCCCCAACCACTCTAACAGAGATCCGTGGCTTTCTAAGCCTTTCCAATTTCTATCGCAGATTTGTGTTGGGATTCCCTCATATCACTTGGCCTTTGATTCAATTCACTAAGGGCAAGGCGAGAGTAAAATTATTTTAGTCTGAATCCTAATATAAGTCATTTGTCGATTTGAAGCGTCGCCTTTTCTTTGCACCAATGCTCACATTACCAGACCTACAACAACCATTTGAAATCAAGACAGATGCCTCTGACTATTCTATTGGGGAATTTCTTACCCAGAAGGGGCATTCGGTGGCATATCATAGTGAGACACTTTAAGATAAAATCTAAAAGTATCCCACCTATGAAAAATAGATGTATTCTATTGTGTGGGCATGCCAAAAATGGAAGCATTACATTCTAGGGAAGCAAATGGTCATCCACATAAACCACATACAGACACAAGGAAAGTTGCAGAACAATCACCATCAGAAATGGTCCACATATCTGCAACAGTTCCATTTGAAAATTAAGTATAACAAGGGAAGCACCAATAATTTTTCATACTACCTCAGGCGACCAGCAATTATGGTGATCACCACGGTGCTCAACTCTTATGGACACGAGACTTTGGGATGGTCGCATCTTTACAAGAATGATCCAAAATTTGGCACCACATACCAAATTCTCCTGGAAGGCAAGCAAGTTCCAAACTTTAATCTCCAGGGCACATTGTTGTGCCACTTGGGACACCTTTTTGTTCCTTCAAGCAAGCATGCCAAGATGATTTGGGAGGCACACTATAGTCTCGTCGCTGGACATTTTGGGG
This sequence comes from Pinus albicaulis, assembly GCA_034641835.2. NCBI lineage: Eukaryota > Viridiplantae > Streptophyta > Pinopsida > Pinales > Pinaceae > Pinus > Pinus albicaulis. The sequence goes on along the minus strand of CM076570.1, from coordinate 1,410,845,478 downwards.
TAGAGAAAACATTGTTAGTGTTTCAGAAGTATTTTTATTGTTCGAAACTTCGATAGGATGTTGGGAATTACATCACATCCTACACTGTCTACGCCATTGAAAAACCTACAATCATGAAGCAAGGCCTGTATACTCCTTTTCCTACTCCTAGTCGGCCCTGGGAATCTATCTTCATGGATTATATGTTGGGCCTCCCTTCTACCAAGCATGGCAATGATTGTATCTTCATAGTTGCTAACAAATTCTCTAAGATGACCATTCTTGCAGCCTGCAAGAAGAGTATCAGAGCAGAAGTGATTGCCAAAATCTTATTTGAATGAGTATGGGTACATTTTGGTATCCCACATTCCATTATATTAGATCGGGACAGCAGGTTCCTAAGTACATTCTAGTCAAGCCTCTGGTTGTTGTTGGATACCAAGCTCACTAAGTCCATGACCTTACACCCCCAAACTGATGGCCCAATAGAGGTCGCCAACAGAATGGTTGTGCACATCTTACACATGTTCAACTTGAAGCATCCATGCACATGGGATGAAAGCCTCCCCTATGTCCAGCATAGCTACAACAGAGCTCTCCACAGCTCAACTAGCCACAACCCCTTTCGGGTAGGATTGGGATTCCAGCCACTGTGTCCCATTGATGTTGCCATACCACTTGCAGTTACTCAAGAAGCTTCGGCTCATGTCAAGCTTGAAGCTGAAAAATATACCAACTTTATTGAACGCATTCATCACATCCTCCAGTAGGTCCATGAAATATTAGATAACACAAATGCTAAGTGAAAACAAAGTCATGATCAGTATCGAGTGCCACATAATTCCTAGGTGGGCAAAAAAATTTGGTTACATTTGCAAAAGGAGTACCTCATTGGGGCCCACAGAAAGCTTCACTCACTCTGATATGGGCCTTACACCATCACCAAGGTTGTAGGAGATAATTATTTCGAGCTCAGCATTGAACCATTCCTTGGCCTACACCCAGTATTCAATGTGGACAAGCTACGACCATACTTTCACCCAATGTTAGATACATCATACATTGTTGAGCAGCTGACATAAACAGAGCTCAACCCAAGCTATATCAAATAGGAAATGAATGATAGGATCATGGACACATAAATAAATAACACTCGCCAACAAAATATCCAACTGTATCATGTTTTCAAAGTTGGCCAACCCCTGCACCAAGGCAAGTGGCTCACTAGGGACCAAGTACAGCAGAAGTTTCCCCATCTCATGGAGGCACTCAACACAATGGGGACCATTGCTTCCTAAGGGGGGAGGACTGATCCAGGTGGATATTGGTGGGAACCCTCCTATTCCACTTGGACCCCAACCATTGTTTCTTTCAGTTTTTCAGATTCCTTAATTGTAGCACAACTTACTAATTTTGGCATTTTTTCGAGTCCTGAACTCCTAGAGCCGTTTTGAGGCACTAAACAACATTTTTTTGGAAAACAGGCACAGTTACAGTCAAAATTTGAATTCCTCGGATAGATATTTCTAATGAAGCATCATGTGCATCAAAAGGAGATTGTATGTCAAAGTTACGACCCCGGGAAATTGATGTACCAACTTACCCCAACAGGGCCCACAGTTTTGGTGCTTATGATCTCTTAGGGTTAGGTTTTTATTTGTTTATGGTTTTCCATTGTTTCTCAATAATAAATATGCCTTTGAGCCTTATTGTAACACATTTTAGTGGCATGTAGCTGCCACAACTCTTCTCAGAGATAAGCTACCATCACTCGAGCTAGTTTATTTCCATTCTATATGTAAGCATCTTTCAGTTCTTTGATATTAATGAAATTAAGATTTATTTATGCTGCATCTATGTTTTTATGTTTATACCTGTATTTTTTCTCATTCCTTCATAAGTTCGGATCAGTTTTTCCTAGGTGGTTTAGAGGAATGATTTGGATCCTCCCCACCAGGTTCAATTCCAACAAGTGACATGATGAAATTTGATGTAATCGATGAAATATTTATATTCCTCATATGGAATATATGGATATTTATTTGTGAAAAAATCCCTAGGTTGTGGGTATACAAATTTAGATTGGAAAATTAATGTATGATAAAAAATGAACTTCTACATATGTGTTTATCCTTGGCATGGGTGCAATCATATGGACAGGTATGAAGTAGCATGCAATATCTCTTTCATAAATAGAATCATAATATCTAGGAGTAGTGAAAGGAGTATGTGAGGTAGTATGGCTTGGGGGGACTTTCAAACTTAAAGATTCAACAAATAGACCCAACACCCTGATTCTATGGTGAGAAAGGATGCTCACACTAACCAATATTAGATTTTTTTTTTTTTAATATCATGTTGATGTAGAAAAATTATCATTTTTTTAGCACTTTAAATTTTTTTATTTATTAAGTATGAACATTTGTTTTAATGATTTTCATGCTAATTTTGAAAATATAAAATATATATGTGTGTGTGTGTAACCAAAAACAAAAATAGCTTGTAAAAAAAAAAAATTAAAACCAAAAAATAAATAAATAAATAAATCAACAAAATAAAAATAAATAAATAAATAAATAAATAAAAACTCATAATTTAAAAACAAAAAATAATAATTTATTTTTTTAAGTAGAAAAAAAAAAGAAAAAACATAATTAAAGAAAATGATAAATAAATAAATAAAAATCAAATAATCAAATTACTAAAATTAAAAAGCGTAGTCTAAAAAGACCGCGTTTTCACCCAGAATCCGGCAATGGTTTTCAGAAAATCCAGCAAAAATTTGCCCAGAATGTTGTTTACAGTTGTTAAACTTTAATATTTTAAGTGCCCTAAGGGTTTTTGATAGTGTTGAATCCATTTCTAGCATCAAAAATAGATTCTAAACACTCCAAGCACTTGATTTTTCGAATTTTAGTTGACCGAATTCCAGCAATTTTCTGTCGTCCGAGCTATTTCACGAGCTCAGTAGACAACTTCAAATTAAAAATAAGAAAATTTAAATTAAAAAAATAATAATAAAAATAATAAAATAAAACAACATTCAAATAAGAATTTTAAAACAATAAAAATTTAAATTAAAAAAATAAAAATAAAAATAAAAAATTTAAAATTACACACATATATTCAAATAAAAAAAATGATAATTCTTATTTTAAATTTTAAAAAAAAAAAAAAAAAATCGAAAATTTAAAAATTTAAAAAATAAACAAATTTCTAAAATTAAAATTAAAAAATGAAAATAAAAATAAAAATAAACTAAAAAATAAAACACTATTAAATATAAAAATAAATTTAAATTTAAAAATAAAAATAAATAAATAAAATTTAAATTAATTAATTAAAATAAATAAATAAAAAATTAAATTAAAGAAATAAAAAAATGAAGAAAAATCAATGTTGTCGTCGACCGTCATCACACTGGAGGCCGCTGCAAGACTTGGCTGATAGGTGGTGGAGAGCTATCAGCTATGCGCTGCTCGTAAGCCAAGCCCCTTGGCCCCTTGGGCGGCGCGGGTTGATAATGAGAATCACCACCGCCATGGGTTTGATTTTGGGAAACACCGTCGCCCTGGGTTGATCCCGGGAATCACAGCTACTGCCTTGGGTCGTGGGGCTCGACCGACGGGCGGCAGAGAGCTGGCAGCTCTCTGCCACCAGTTGACTGAGCCATGCGGCCCCTAGGGCGGCAACAATGGGTAGCGGCGGTGATTTTTATTTTTATTTTTATTGCTTTTTTTTTAATTCAATTATTTTTTTTTTATTTTTTATTTTTCTTTTTTTTTCTTTTTAATATATTTATATTTTTTAATTTATTTGTTTTTTTTTTTTAATTTGTATTTTTTACTTTATTTTATTTTATTAAAAAAATGAATTTTGTAGTTTTTTTTAATTTTAAAATGGATTTTTCATCCATTTATACGCATGTTTTAAAAATTTTAAATTATTATTTAAATATTGTTTTTGAATTTTTAATTTAAATTTTTATTATTTAAAATTTTAATTTTTATTTGCTTTTTAAATTTAGTTTTTTTCTATATTTAAATTTCTAAATTTAAATTATTTTTTATTTTAATATTATTTTTACTATTTTTTTATTTTAATTATTTTATTTTATCTTTTTTTAATTATGTGGTTTTTGTTTTTATTATTATTTTTTATAACTTAAAAATAATAATATTTGTTTTTTTGGATTAATTTTTAATTTTTTTCTTAAGTTGTGTTATTTTTTTAAATTTTCTTTTTTTATTTTTTTTGAAATTTTTTGTGTTTATTTATTTATTTTTATTTTTATTTTTTTAAATAAATGATATTCTATATTTAATACTTTGCCTAAAAATCGTTGGAATTTTATGTTCATAAAGGTGATATTTTATCTTGAATGTCATCCTTGGATTTTCAAGGCTTTTTAGAGACACGATAATAAAATACCTTTAATATCATGTGTAAAAATTGTTGCAATTTTAAGACTCTTGATATTTTATCTTTAATTTCATGTTTATCGTTGAAATTTTAAGGTTTTTCAGAGTCATGATATTTTATCTTTAATGTCATTATTAAAAATTGTTGACAATTTACCCCAAAAAGAAAAACACGTTATTCCAACATTAACACTTTTTGTTTTCAAGGTGTATTTTGCACACAAAAAATTGACGACATTATTCTAGTAAGAACACTTTTCGTTTTGCACAGAATAAATTGGCGACGTTATTATAGCATCAACACTTTTTGTTTTCAATTTTTTTTTTTGCACACAAAAAATTGGCAATGGTATTCCACCATCAACACTTTTTGTTTCGAGGGTATTTTTCAATCCTTTTTTCAAGAAAAAATTTTGTTTTTAGCATAATTTTAAAAAATGTTGAAATTTGACTTTAAAAACGGTGCATTCTGGAAGACACACTTTTCGTTTTTGGGTTGTTTTTCATGTTTTTTGAGTTTTTTTGGGCTAGAGTTCTCATTTTGAGGTAATGGTTCACGTTTGATCAGTAACTATGTTTTTAAGTGTGTTTCTTGGTTTATCCCACATTCATAAATTGAATTAACTCAACTAGCTTGTAACTTTTTTCCAACAACTTTAACTTTCTCATTATGTATAAAATCTTGGTTTTCGTTTTGTTCATGTCGTCATTATGAAGTCTTCTAACCATTGATGTTATAATGGTGGCAACATAGGAAATGGTCCAATGTGTGGTTACAATCAAAAGATATATATTGAATGATATTGTAACTTGTGGACACATAACTAGATAAATCTAACCCTCTTGTCATCCATAAAATTAGACGCCAACTATAACATCTCTATTAAACAATGTAAACTTTGAAACGGGAACGGAACGAGTACCTGCTTTTTTTAGGTAGCAAAAAATGGTCCGATTTTGAATATTGTTGATTCATAATACTATTAATATTTTTTTAGCATGTTTTTTACACATTAATTTTTTTTATGTACCAGGTATAGATATTACTTTTAAAATGTTAGTGTTTTTACGTTGATTTTGAAAAGAGTTGATGCCAGCATCATTCCCTTTTTTTAGAAGACTTATTTTTTACTTAAACTTTTCTAATCTATTAAATGATAATAATTATTTTCACTTACATATTTTGTTTAAGTGTTTTTTAGGTGTTAGTTTTTTTGTTTTTCTTTTAATTTTTTTTGTAGAGAGATATTTGATTTTTTGCATTGTGAGAAACACAAAAAAAGTAAAAATTGTAAAGTGTCAATCTTCTATCTAATTATATATTGTTAAATAATATTTCATTGCACATGAAATAATTACCACCAAAAAAGCAAGAATTTTTACCAATTTACATAAAAAAACACATTTTGAATATAGAAATAACTGAAAATATACACATTTTGTGTCTTTTTTGCCAAAACTGACATGTCAAATAAACCATTTTTATAGGAAAAAAGTAACAAAAAAAGCATAAAAATTAGCAAATTTTGTTAATTTTATGTGAAAAGTTAATAATAATTACGCAGGAGGCGTTTTCTTTATGAGATTAGGTGGCCAAACAATGTTCACCCCACCCAATTTGATAACTTATTCATCGCCCTTCTAACCAACTATATGTTGACATGTGTCGAAAGAGTATTGGGTCCTCAATTTCTCCAGCATCCACGAGATCAACGTTGTGGACCTCCGCGAGCAGAGCTCAATCGCCACATCGAAAGTCTACGCGAACTCTGAAACAAAAAGGCTCGCATCCAGGCTAGCCGGATCGATCCCTAACGCAAATTTGCATATATTATCAAACACGAAACATTGTATAATGTCCTAAAAATCCAAGCCTTTTCCTGTCTGGCTGGCCTCATCAAGAATCGGCAGGAGTAGATCCGTGACCTCTTCGACGATTCATAGAAAAAATTCGTGAAGAGAGCGAGTGTTGAACTCGTAGCTGGCAACCTTGCGCTACAATTTCCAGGCACTCCTGTAGGAATTAAAGATCCCCTTCCCCAAAAGATCATGCATAATAAAAATAAAGGGCTTCCCCTTTGGATAATTGTTGAATTGGGTATTCAGAATATACTTCATATTCTCAGGATTATCAACCAAGTTGTAATGCCAACCAGAGAAAAAAAAAAAAAAAAAAAAAAAAAAAAATTGTAATTCCAACCATTCCTTTCAAACTGAATGTTATTCTGCATAGGAGGAATGAATTCTGGGCCAGAAATATATAGGGTTCAAACTGATATGGATTGGTTTCATCTTATATAAAAAATAGGGAGAAGTTTGGTACCCAGGTTGGAAAGAGAACTAGTCCTATGTTGAATTGTCTTTGCCATAGAAGGAATAGAATATGATTTAATGAGATGGTTGGAAAGGGGAACTAATGATGAATTTTTCTCATGCAGGGTGTTACTCTATTTCAAGTTTCAGTGCTTGTTTTTCCTTGTCTGTTTCAAGTCGTTTTGTTTGAAAATAGATATTCAGGGCCTACATGATAATGATTTCTATTGATGATGCAGGGATTCCGCACAAAACAGATCCTTGCACATAATAGAGTGTGTTTTTTTTCAGCACGAAAATCCTCAGCTAAATCTTCATAAAAACCACTTACAGTTCAGCTCAAAATATATATAAAGAAGAGAGAGCTAACACAAATATAATACAGGTATATAAGAATATGAGTATACATTTGTGGGCTCTCGGCTCTCAGCCTTTGCAAAAATTCTCACATGGTTTCTCTCTATCTCTTTCTGTATTCCTCACTCTTTCTCCATCCTCACACAAGCTTCATATTTATACATAATTATGGATTAATTTGAATCCATGATTTCCTCCACACAAATCTCAACCAAATCTTAAAATATCTTCATCCCTTCTTTGACTCAACTAAGTTCCATTTAAGGAATTTATAATCCCTAAAATATCTACCCAACCAATTCCACTCATATCCTCAATTTATTAAGATAATATTTACAATAAACCTCACACTCAGATATTTCTCTCTTAATTTATTAAAAATGATCATAATAATTTATAAAATAATTAAAAATACATCACCCCCTAATTACACAATATTTTAATGAAAAATCAAGCAGTATGCTCCTGCATCAGACTCCCCATGTAGAGAAGTTTCCATAGACTCCTATCTATGAGTTCTGTCACTTTTCTGTAATAATCCGACAACCACAAGTCTCAAATAACTTGCTCCCTCCAGGATTCCAAACTCTATTTTTCCGTTGGTCTTTTAAAGTATCAACTCCATTTTGTAAATTTGCACAGAATTTCTAAAATAGTATTTTCAAAATATTATTGAATGTAACTCTCGGTTTTCCATACCATATCATCTTTATTTCGAAAATTACAAACTTGTGTAGAAACGTTGATACCCATTCTTATAGTCTCCATACTCTGAAAGAATCTCTAACTGGTTGTACATCAGCATCACTCATTCTATCAACCGCATTCCATCGGCCTCTCCAACAACTACTTTCACCAATTCCTCGGAGTAATTCCTCTTTGTCTAATGCTTTCATCTCCAATTACGTTGAACACTCAACTTCCTGAAATGAAGAATAATCAAGAATTTCTCCTTGATCACAACTATAGTCATTGATTGCCCCTATAGTCAAAAATTTCTCATCCGGTGTTGTACCTGCATTCATCAACAAACTATTAGTTTCAAAAATACAAGACCTTTCGGCCTCTTTTGATGCTTCAAGCACCAATCTCCCATCATAGTCCTTCTAGATTTCAGTAGATCCTGTTTTGAATTGCTGGCTGCTTCCATATTTATCCTACTAGTTTAATACTTCTGTTTCCTTTATGTCTCTAAGGACTAAATTTTTTGCTGCTCTTGATCTTTCATCTCATCTCCAAATAATTTTCTCTGATTTCGACATCATATTTATTAATGTCTCCTTCTGTACCTACAGCCACATTATTATTTGAAAATTTATAACATTCGCTCAACTCCATAAATGTTAAAAACATTTCATCCCTGTCATGCACGGCAACTGCAATCTCTTCTGTATCAGGTTCTGCAAGTTTCATCTCCCCTTCAGGTTCCTTGAGCCATCGTTCCAAGTACTCTATTTCCATGTGAAATATTTCCAACATTTCATCACAACCTTCATTCCCAGTTTCCTTCTTCTTCTGGCAATCTTCCTGAGTTATCCTGTTTTTTATATCATCACATTGCAAAATTTTGTCATCAATTTCATTAAACAAATTCATTTGTTTACCTCCTTGGAATATCACTTCGGAATTTTCATTATGCTTCTACTCCATAACAGCTTCAACTGGTTGTCTTACACCAAACAAGAATTCATTTATGAATTCTTTCTGTTGCAACAAATCAGTACCTTCCTCCTTTGAAAGGCATTCTTCATCATACTTCACCTTAAGAGTTTCATTCATCTCTTTGATAGTTTCACCAAACTATCCATCATCTTCTGCACATCCTGCAAACATACACAAACTATGAGATTTAAAAATACAAGGCTTCATAGCCTCATCTACTTCTCTTATCAACATATCTTCCAAATTCTTCTAAACTATTCCAATAGTCGATCACATTTTTCTCATTGATCTCTTCACCCAGAATTTCACCATGTTCTAGGCCACAAATGGAAACTTCCATTTTCAACTCAACCTATCTGAGTTCTTCACATCTCAATTGCACACTCATCATCTGCTCGAGCTTCCTCATCTCTTCTAACAACTGTATGTTTACCTGTTGTTCCCTCTTTGCGTGTAGTCTCTGCCATTTCACTTTCTTCCTCATGGTCCAACCATGTCTCTAGTCTTTCTTGTTTCTATGCAACAATTCCATTAATAACTCAAGGTGAACTGTTATCTCAGCTTTCTCCCGCTCATACTCTTCATCAGTCAATTGCTTCCATATGCCATTTGCCTTGGCATTTTCCTTCTTCTTCCTTCTGCTATAGTCTTTCTCAGAACCCCTGAAATGACTATCACCAGTCATCTTCTCCTCCTTTGCGAACTTCATCTGTTCACTTGTGGATTTCATTCAATCCCCTTTTTAGCAAGCCTTCATACTTTCCATCCAACAATACAAGCTATCTTCCTGCGCTTTACCTCTTGCGGTTCTCTGTCTTGGAATCATCTCTGGGAAATTCTCTTGCTCCTCTTTGCTTGAAACAATAACTGCAGTATTTCATGTGTTATAATTACCAATCTCTTTGGGTGTCGAGCTCCGCTGATCATGCACCCAATTACATTCAAACCTTTGACTTGGCTTACAACTCTTTGACTCCAGACTTTACATCAACTCTTCATCTTGGATGAAAAATACACCCTCTTGTACAATAACTCAATGGTTTAACTTGACTCAAGCTATCCAAATTTTCATTTGACCTTAACATCTGATTTGAATTCAAGGCTTGACCCAATAATTACAATAGTGGATATTTTGGCTCTAATTCAAGTTATACAACATACCAATGAAAATCCACCCTTAATACATTTTCATGATGTAAAATCTTCACTCTCTCTCATACTCTATTCTTATGAAAATATCATTAGTCTCCCATTATCACTTCACATGATATTGAAGCCTTTAAATCAAAATGAAATCCACTTTTCCCAAGATTTATTTTATGATGAAAATAAAATAAACCATTTAATTTCCAACATTTAAAAAAACTCTTTGAAATGAAATATCATACCTTATGCTCCCTGTCAAGGTTATTTAATAAACCTTCTCTTTGCAATTTCAACTCTCCGGATTTCACCATTTTGTGTTGTCTTTATCACTGTGAATATTCACATGCCCTTCATACCATAACCTCTTCAACACGCTCATAATCTTAGCACAGACAGTTTTCCTGCACTTCCATGCAACTCCTTCTTTGTAGTGACGGTTCTCATGCAACATCATCTCTCTTCAATGCACAAAAAAAATTCCTTCATAGGAATTTTCCAAAAATTTCTTTTAACATGGTGGCATCAACATATTTATCCACGGCGACAACCACAAACCACACTCGAATCATATTTACACATCAATTTCTGAGATGGATTCCAATTCCACTCCTTAAACTTTTGGCTTGATTTCATTCTTTCATAACTTTTACAAAAACTTAACTTCTCAAATATGGCAAGGAAATTAAATCATCCATTTTTTTAGAACACCTTTAATCAATGAATATTGATTCATTCAATGAAAATTTACCTTGGTGTCTCTTGCATTCTCCACGCGACCAACACAACCCTCAGCAATCACCACCGATCTTCACGTATTTCCAATACGATTTCTCATACCAGCAATGCTTAGCGAATTCTCTAGGGTATAAACTCTAAAACATCTTCCACAAGACAACCGCTGAACACGAATCTGCTCTTTCTAAAATACTCGCAGCCTTAAAACCTAGAAAACAAATACCAGGAGAACATAGTCAATTTGAAACTCTTTTAAGAACATCTCACGCGATCTCATCATTTAAGATACCACACGCAGATCAAGGAATATTACTACGCTTCCACTGCGCCAGTGAATCCACCATAAGAAATCAATCTTCCCTTGATCCAGCAATCATTGGTTGACAAAAGTAAGGACCAAATTTGTTTTCACAAGTAACGCAATGTAATACACAGTCCCTCAAAATCTAGGCCACCATCAACACTACTATCGTGATTCAAACTCTCACTTTTCGACAAACGACCAAACCACATGATAAAGCCTGCAACGACAAATCATTTGGAATTTCTATACACTCAAAACCCATCTGGACTTCCTCGGCGTCATGCAAACTTCCATTCTCTGCTCATATCGAATAATTATAAAGCATAGAGACAACGATTTATATTGGTCAAGCTCTATTAGTCACAATTGCCTTCTTAACTTCAATATTTATCAATGCAATTGCCATGCCATTAAAAATGTTGATACAATCAACAATGAAATCGTTATTCTATGTGAGGCGTTAGCACAAGAAGGACAAGATTGTAATCAATGGTTTGCTCTTAATGGTATCATTACCCAACATAGGACATCGCACAAGAGAGAGAAAATGATGAATGCATTTCTCTGCATTACTGGAATCGCTACTAACCATAAGTCGTCACACTAGAGCTATTGAATGTTACATAGCATTCCTCTTCTTTACCAGAATCGCTTCCGAACAAGAGACATCGCACCAGAATTATCAAAAGTTTTAGAGCATCTCTCTCTGCGTTACGATCAATTCAATCAAACTCTTAGGAAACTGCTAGAGTCGCATACTGCCAACGCACTCTTCTACAGGAGTGTCAATGCTATTCCACCCTCGAACTCCAGCTTTTCCAACATTTGCGTCTAACCGTCTCCAACCTCTCCACTCTGACAATCACTCCAGCTTGCGGTGACAGACTTCCACCTACGCTGGTTGTCTTTAGTTTTCGACTCCAATGGAACTCTGCCTTTCACTTTCACTCCAGCCAATCTGAGGTTTCTTTTGCCATGGTCATTGTTTCAAATGCACAATTATTCCTTCGTTCACACATTCATATACAGCACATATATAATTTTTAGATTCAACAGTTGAAAAAAAATATATAATAGCCAAACACCTATTATATTACTATCCCATGGGCTAAATATTTCATTAATTTCCCATTTTGTGGTTGTAGTCTTCACACTGGCACTCTTATCACAACAGATCGAACAAATCAACGCATAGTGGATCTCTCCTTCACACTGTCAGCGACTTTCAACAGTTTGCCAGATATACACACAAAAATTCTTCGAATCTGCATGGCTTTACAACAATGGAATCCATCAACAGTGATTCACTTTCTATGGGATCACAACTCTTCCAATAGTGTTTTTAATATGTCAACAACGTTGTGAATAAACAAGGTAGGTCCCACAAAAAAACTGGTGCACTTATCTCAATAATTAAAACCACAATAGAATCAACCACTTCATAAACTACTCAGCTCTTGACCTCTGATACCAAATGATGCAGGGATTCTACACAAAACAGATCCTTGCACATACTAGAGTGTGTTTTTTTTTTAGCATGATAATCCTCAGCTAAATCTTCATAAAAACCACTTACAATTCAACTCAAAATATATATAAAGAAGAGAGATCCAATACAAATAAAATACGGGTATATAATAACACAATAAAATTCAGATTCTAACCAATTGCCTGAATATTACATTTGTGGGCCTCTCGGCTCTCGGCCTTTTCAAAAACTCTCACACTGTTTCTCTCTATCTCTTTCAGTATTCCTTACTCTTTCTCCATCCTCACACAAACTTCATATTTATACATAATTATGGATTAATTTGAATCCATGATTTCCTCCACACAAATCTCAACCAAATCCTAAAATATCTTCATCCCTTCTTTGACTCAACTAAGTTCCATTTAAGGAATTTATAATCCCTAAAATATCTACCCAAACCAATTCCACTCATATCCTCAATTTATTAAGAGAATATTTACAATAAACCTCACACTCATATATTTCTCTCCTAATTTATTAAAAATGAGCATAATAATTTATAAAATAATTGAAAATACATCACCCCCTAATTACACAATATTTTAATGAAAAATCAAGTAGGATGCTCCTGCATCAGTTGACTGATTTGTGTTATAAAGTTTTATTTTCTTCACGGTTGTTCCTTCCCCCCTAAAACTATGAGCATTACAATGCAAACATTGATTTTGAAGGTTGGCATGTCTTGTGAAGGTTGTGTTGGAGCTGTAAAACGAATTCTCAATAAAATGGAAGGTACTCCTATGAAATGTTTATTACCATTTTTATGCTTGAACTTATGCCAAGATTGAAGCTTAATGGTAAATGTAAATTATGGAGTCCCCACGTGTAAGTTGATTCTTAATTTCTTATATTAGGGATACAAAATACATATTTTTGGTGATAACTTCTTAATATTGTCTTGGTCACAAATTTATAATTGAATTTTTTTCAATAAAATACAGTGGTAAACTTCTATATTTTTAAACTTTTATCATGTTACTTCTCCATTTAAAAAGGGTCTAGACTTATTTGAAGTTGCAGTGTGTTATAATGTATCATAGAGTGAAGTAGGGACCCTATAATATTCTAATCAAGTAATCACGACCTTGATTGCAGGTGTGGAAACATATGATGTGGACTTGAAGGAGAAAAAAATGACTGTGAAAGGGAACGTGAAGCCTGATGTCATTCTCCAAACTGTTTCAAAAATTGGAAAGAAACATCCTTCTGGCCAGAAGAGAAGGATACCACCAAGTGATGGTGCATATTCTCAGTTTTAGTATAGATATGGACATATATTGAACATGCTTCTTTGAGGAACTTTTAATAATATTTCTAATAAATTGGGTTTGAGTATATTTTAATTAAAATTTGAGGAACCTACACTTTCTGCATATAATGATCAAATATATTTGATTATCAGTGGGCTCTTTAAACTCATTCGCTATTAAGCATTTTATTATAGTACAATTCATTTTTTAGTATTCCTTGTTCTTTAAAGGCATCCCTCATGGAGGTGTTATTAATAGCTAGTTGGTCCCTGGTTTAAGACCCTTTTGTTTTGGTTTAAGTCATCTATCAAAGAATGTTCTATAGATCCCAAAGGCATGAAGTGCATGCTATTGCCACTTCCTGATGCGGTTAATGAGTTATGAAATAGAAGTTCATAATTACTACTGTATATCTAGTAAAGGCTCAAGGTTTCATCTTGTTTGAAATAACCATTTTGTTACATGATTATGCACCAAATAATGTTCTGCAATTTACTATCTTAGATAATTGCATCGTACATACTAGACACGTTTTTTAGAGTCATACAAAAAGAGTAACAATTTCTTATTTATACAAGTGTTTCTGGGTCTGTGCTGATTATGATGATATTTATTTTTCCTCCATTTGTATCCATGTTTATCAAATCTACTTTACCAAATGTTTGCATTTTGTTTCTCTCCATATTTAATTGGGTAATGGACATTAAGTCTACTGCTGCAAAGTATGTTTTAGTCCTACAAGTGTTTTTGGGTCTGTGTTGATTATGATGATATTGGTAACTGACTTTTTTTTATTTATTTTTCCTCCATTTGTATCCATGATTATCAATTCGATTAGACCAAATGTTTGCAGTTTGTCTCTCTTCATATTTATTTAGGTAATGGACATTAAATCTTCTCCTATAAAGTAGTTTTTGTTTCTTTTTATGCTCCGGTAACTCTATTTCATTTTGATTGTTCATGCCACTCTAAGCATCTATTGTCCAAGAGAACATGATGAGTGATTATTGATTACAAAACAGAATGACCTTGAGGCTACTCTTCCCAAGGAGAAACATGTTCTGGGAGTGTTGACAAGAAAATTAAGGGTAAGGTTACTATGCAAGAACACAAGTATTAAAATACAAAAAAAAAAATGATTTTATTGATGTGAAGGAGCCCCATAATGAGGCCAAGTCATGGTGGATTTGCGTATGATTGTTGAAGATATATATTTTGTTCATTTTCCAATAAGCGTAGAAGAGTTCCAAATTCTCTAACATAGTACAGAATTTGGTTAACAGTGGATATTTGGATGTAGAAGATAAGAAATTCCAAAAAAGAGCAATGCTTTGTTGGAGGGATTAGTCACTCAGAGGGAGAAAATTGGTGAATCAACAAGATGGAGTCAGCGGGGTCTAAATGAGAAGATGATAACCAGTAAACTTTGTTTTGTTTTATGAGATATTCCCAATATATGATTATATGGTTTTTATGGAAGATGAATTGCTTTCTTTGATTTTTTTTTTTTAAAATATGCATAAACCTGTGTCAGACTAGGACTTGCCCTAGGAATTTGGGACGTCTCCCAAGAAATTTATGAAAAAAATCAGTACTTGAAAAACGTTCCGGTTTTACTATGGATATTGAGATTCTTTTGTTTTACTCCTACTAGTTCTATTTACATGTAATATTGAGCTATACAGCGCTTGTCTTAAATTTGATATTTAATGTGAAATTTATTTGATTTTATAAAGATAATTGAAGATTATTATATTTTTATACAGTGGAAAGAAGATGATAGGTAAGGGAATGTTCTTTTCTGAATTGAAGGAAATTTAGGAAAGCATTAAAGGATAATAATTATTTGATTACACTGTTTTGGTTAGATATTTGACTGTTGGTTAAAATAAATGATGTAAAATGAGTTATATAATCAAAATTATTGATAGATCAAGATAGTTTGTTTAGGTTAATGTAAAAAACTATTTTCAACTTGTATATTTTAATGAAAGTTTCAACAAAAAATGGGCATAATTTAAAGGGTTTTCAATTCTTAATTTAGTATGTTAAAACAAGCACTCTCGGAGTTATTATAGGAAATATATTTATTATGAGTTTAACATGTCACATGCAAAAACTGAATGTGGGTAAAACTGAATTTGGTGGGGAGGATAAAACATTCTCTCCAGATAAATTTAATTGACAATTTTAAAATATCAAGGTTATGTGACCATGCAATTTTAGGTGAAAACTTTTAGGATCCATTTGGAAGTCTTAAATGACCCCTTCTTGTGGTCCTGAATTTATTGTGGACTTAGATTCCATAATCTACACATTGATACATTTCTAATGACGCAAGAATCACTTAAAGCATGTATGAGAAATTTATGCTTCTCGAAAGTTGACATATCATGATTGACCACTATAATTTAGCAGGATGCCACATCAACACCTATTACTCATGTAAAAGGAGCTAACCACATTGAGACTATGAAGAAGACTATATAAGGATTGATTCGTATCTCATGTTGAGGGTTTAAAGGGTCAAATCTAACCCCTCGTTGGCTATCTGGTTGTGTTATAACTGGGCCACTAGGAGGAAAAGGAGTTCCATTGTAGTGAGAGTAGCTTGAGATGGAGCACCTGCAGCCGTGGGCATAGTTGATGACATTCTAGGACTTATTTATTTTCCACTAATCACACGGTTGTCCCTGTTTCAGATTCTGGCTTGTAAAAGGTGGAGATTCTTGAGATTCTTGAAGCTTCCCAGTTCGATCCCCATAACCGGATAGAGTGATTTATGCTCAAGCTACTATGTGTGGTAAATTTTGGTTAGGCACAAATTTTTGCATGACCCACAATTTTCTTTTTATTTTGATACAATTACTGGAAGAAAGGCGGCAAAGTATTGCTATGGGAAGAACTGCAAGTGGGAATATATTTTGATTCAATTGCTAGGATGAAGGTGGTTGAGTACTACTATGGGAATAACTTCCAGTGGGAAGAGAATAACGACTTCCATTACCAGATAGAATCTGCGACATTTCTTCCCTCACCAGAACTAGGGCTTTGAGTTCCTTGCATTTGTCTGGAACATTGTGGTTGTGGACCAGATTGAATTGTGTTATGTTGTGCCTGTGATACCATCTAGTGCCTTGCAGAATCGGACATCCCCTGTAACACAAGATGACCTTGTACCATAGGAGGAAAACCCAAGAGCCCTGGGCTTTGGGTCAATGCAGCACTTTCCTGAGCATAAGATTGACCACCAACCTCAAACACTTTGGGTCATTTCCATGATGTTTTTGAATAGTGTACACTGATGCAAGCAACCTAGCACACCTGAAACTCGGAATAGACGTTGATACAGTAGCAGCAGAACCCTAGCACACCTAAAACCTGAAGCACGAAATAAACACAAATAAATAGCAGGAGCCCGCAAAATGAGAATAACACTTGGTATATGGATACGACAAAGAATCTCTCTCCAGATGGCAACCACGTGTCAAATTTCTATTTTCCTGAAGGATGAAAAAAAACGCTTTTGATTGGTTGGGGTGAACAGTGTTTGCCCACCCCAATCCAGCAAAGAAAGTGCAATCGTCGTAATTATTGGATTATAAGTCTAAATTTATTTAAGGAAAAAAAAACTCAATTTAAAAGATGACAAAGTTATTATAGTTATTAGAGATTTCCTTTTGTTTTGAATTTCTTGTTTCAATACTTTATTATTTAAGAAGATGAAAATTAGAAATGAATGAATAAGAAAAAATGAGTTAATCTTATAGAAAAAAAAAATCTTTTCATTTTCAAAAATAATAAAAATTTGGAGAAAAACTTAATTTTATATTGGATTAAAATTCATATTTAATAAAACAATAAATTTCAAAAAAAAAACATTTTAAATTAATTTAAAAGATCAAAAATTTCAAAATAAAATTTTTTGTTATGTATTATCATTTTACTGAATTTTTTTTCCTTATTATAGGTCTTACCTACTTTACCTTAAATATTATAGCACAAGAAATTACCTTGTTTTTATTTCTTAAATGTTATATCAAAAAGTATTACCCTTCTTTTTATTAATTAAGTGTTATATTTGTGTGCATATCTTCAACATAGTTATTATGATAATTTTTAAATTATTTTTCATTTTTATTTTACTTATTCATCATTATATATAATAGTGATTATTAAAATAAATAAAATATTGCATAATATATTAATTAAAAACAAATAATTAATATTTATAAAAAAAAATCATTCCATATTATTTTTATATGAAATATTTATTTAAAAGCAATATAACTTTCATATATTTTTAAATTTTTAAATATGAAAGATTTATATAATTAAAATGAATTTATTTTAATTCAATATAATGTATATATGTTATTAGAATTTATTTGATGAATAATTAGTTTGTTTTTCAATTAATTCAAATTTAAGTAATATGCATATTATCTCAAACTTAATACACATTTATATGTTTTTTTAAATAAAGGAGTAAGGGATTTGTATTAACAATCGTTGGATTAGGGACAAGAACCCTTATATAGTTTGTCTGTTACAAGATTTTTATTATTAGTAGTGTTTTTATGTAGCTTGCTAGCTTTCAGGTTACAATTTCATCTTAGTCTAAAAATGTGTCCACTATAAACTCTACAAAAGATTCCAATAAACAACAAAAATTACAAAGTAACATAGTAAACCATATTTTGCAAAAAACACCACCCACAAATGCAAACCACCACACTCAACATCAATTTTGACCATTGACATCATACCCCCTTAAGTGGAATGTTCTTCTCCTTTCAGCAACAACAATTGAGTCATTACCTCCCAAAGTCACCTACACATTTCCATCTCTGGAGACCTCCAAAACAAATAGACGAGCACCGAGTGAGTGAAATTCCTCCTGGGGCGGCCACTGATGTGCTCTACCACTTCCTTCTAGTGCTTCTACTTCAGATTCCCTCGTTTTGGCTCCAGATAACGCTCGCCCCAAGGATTGATCAGCTGGAGGATGCAACAGATTTATTAAGAAAAGAAAAAGAAAGACAATGAAAATTTGGTCGGAGTGCAATCTAATTGCAGTAGAGTTTTGGTCATCATTCATCATAAATTAGGGAAAGCTAGAAGGCAACGAAAATATTTGATTATGTTAACAAATAAAGGTGTCTACAAAATAAAATTAATCTAGCATGGAATTGTATCCCCACTCCCCAACGTTACTTTGCACCTCTCGGTGCAAATGCTAGTTACAATTTTTTTCAAAACTTAAATGGTTCACATAAAAATGAAGTGAAAATCACATTATACAAATATTAAACATATAATAACAACAATTGAATATTTATTTATTCTCATAAAATGTCAGATTCAAAAAATTACGAGTATAACTTATGGATAGTTACACAAAAATGAAATTCATTTGGAAGCTTAACTTAATCTTTAATCAATAATATCATGTAACCCAAACTCTTCATCTTCAAGAATATCATTATTGTCCACTTCCACCATATTTTCATCATTGGCTTCAGTTTCATCATTTTCCTCTTTTGATGGATCTTTGATGTCTACGAACGTCCCAAAGTATGCCTTTCCAATCATTCCATCTAATGGTGGTTGAGGTTCTTTTGTTTTTTTTTGCCACACGAGATTCATTAAAATCCCCTTTTCTCAAACCAACTTCTTGCATTTCATCTGGAAGAAATTGAAGAGCATTGATTTTTTTATGAATAAATTTGCATTATACTGGGTCTTTTTCAATGGAAATGCAATTTCTTCATTTTTGTAAGAAACATGCTAGTGTTGTACCTAATCATCAAGTACAAAAGAAAAAATTTAGTAAATTAGTATAAACACAAAAAAAAAAAATATATATATATATATAACAGTGAAATCCATTCTTATATAATAAAACTTACCTGAGCCTGAAAATAAATCCAAAACCCAATCTCCTTCATTTGAACATAAATCTAAAAGATAGTTAATCAATGACTGTGGTTTTTGATATATGTTAACTATCTCTCTTTTTGCTTCTTTATCTTCATATGCTATTTTTCTTACAACAACATCATGAACCAGTACTTGGCTATGATTCTTTCCATCTACTTGATTGAAAAGAATAGTCTTGTAGTTATCATCATTTGTCCAACTTTAAACATGAATGAACTCACAGTCACTTATAATTGGTTGATTTCCACCACAAATAAGATTTGGCTTTTTCTTGTAACATGAAATAGTAAAATTTCAATTAACTTTTAGATAAATTATTTTTTTAACATTAATAAAATATACAATTTCAATGTCTTACCATGTAAGCTTCATTCTTGACTTTTCTTTTCCCTTGAAGCTTGATAATAACAACCCCAATTGTGTGCCTGAATGAAATGTCACAAATCTCCAAAATGGTGATGTTGTGACTTCTAGAAATCCTACAAACATTTTACTAAATGCTTGATAAGTATAAGGTTCACTATCATATTAAATATTTGGGATATTGAAACCATGAGGAATATCTGCAATAACTAAGGAATAATCCCTTTTAGGTATGAGTTTTGCAATGTCTTCACAATCACTTGATATTATTTGATATTTGATAGTGTGGAGCCCATTACAAATGAAATGATTAAGACTAGGATCAAGTTCAACATCACTAAGATGTAATTTTCTTATCCTTTCCATTCCTATTTTTCAATAAAGCTTCTGAAACTATCTAGTGCTCCATTTGCATCATTCTTCATCTTTAATAAAATAAACAAAAGCAATGTATAAGTTATAAATTAAAAATATTATACATATGAATAGAAATGAATGTATGAATGAACATATCTTTTTAAATGCAAGATAAAAAACTTTTAGCACTAATGTAGAACTTGAATCTGGGTAGTTGCGTACAACATCTTCCCAACTATCTTCATTCAACAATTTAACCATTTGTCCCTGTATTCTCATATAAACCTTGTGACTGAATAAATGAAGTAAACAATGTTAATATAGTGTTATGTATAAAAAATAATACCAACAACAATATATTATATTTAACAGAAAGTTGTAATAAAAAATAAAAATAAGAATAACAAACTTACTTTATAAATTCCTCAAACATTTCATCCATTGATTCTCCTGACTTTACATGAGATAATATTGTTTTTACAAGCTTTTCATCCTTCACTCCTTGCATTGATCTCCAAGGTGTGATAGTCATATCTTCTGGAAGGAGTTTCATTTCAGGACTTGATTTATTGTTAGTACATATCAATCGTTTAGACTTTTTGACCTTCTGACTTTTGATACCAATGTTCTCCCACAACTCAAAAATCCGATCAATCAATTCCCATATCTCTCCAGTTATAAATTCCAACCGGAAAATGTTATCCATACCTTTGAATATTTCATAATTTACTCTGCCACCTTTTGAACTTATTTTTTCTTTGATTTGATAACCGATTTCCATACAACATTCCTTCCGGAATGTATGATCAACCTTTGTCTTATCACCACCACGTTTTTCTTCAAATTCACTATGAATAAATCTGACCCTTTTGATGAAAGTCATAGACATCATATACTCATTATCTGAATTATGATCCCATGCCAATAACTTTGCTTCTGTATCTGTTAAACCAAAAATAAATGATACATTTCATTGTTTCAAAATGTGGGTTATTGGGATATTCCTCCATTAATTTCCTTTGAGATTCTACAGAATGGTTTCCCCCAAGTACATAATTTTGTATTCAAAAAATTTTGACTTGTCAAATGATTCTTTGTTAGGAACCTGACTTGGATCAATAAGAATAACATAATCAACCACATGTGCAAAAGGGTTGTACCTCATCAATGTTTTCAAATTGTGAACATGCAAGTCGTGTGGCTTTCTAATTTCATATTTCAACTGTCCTTCATATGGCTTGTATACTTGAATGACATTACGTTGAAACGACCAACCACCCTCAATTAAATTTTTCTTCGCCAAATGATGTCAAATGGAATTTTGTTTTGCTTTCATAACGCGATCCTATAAATCCACTTGTTGACCGGATAAGTCGATCTTGCGGACAAGATAGACCTCCCAAGTGTCCTATGGACAGTTAGCAACAAACAGACAAAAAAAGCTATCTTTCTCTAGATATATTGCGATTTATAACTAAATGCTATAAAGTTTTAAAGATCCTACCTTTGATCCAATGCTTATTTGTAGTAGTAGTCCTTCAATCGCTCAAAAGATTTCCCCTCGAAGATTCTACAATCACAAACAAGAAAACTTCAAATAGCACCTGCATAGCATATATTCATAAATCATATCCATTATGGTGATCAAGGAATCCATAAAATAAACAATCAATTGACATTTTATTGAGAAAAACTGATTTATTTGTATTAACTTAAATAAGGAAGACCCTTACAACTGTGTCCGCCTTGATGTTGTACAGGTCCTCCTGGGGTCTGGAGCAAGAGTTTCCTTTACTCATATCAGCCTTGCACTCTTCCAACCGAGATACATACAGGTATGTAATCCTTCCCACATGAAATCTCAGCTAAAAGGGTCTAAGTTTCAACAGCACTTCGCCTCCAACAATACTAAAAACTTTAACTCAACAATTGGTATTAACCCCATTGAGGCTGTCCTATGCCTCTTTTATAGTGGAGAAGAGGAGGTTACAGCTCCATACAAGAAGGGATAAAATCCTCCTTCAAAGGGATTAGTTCCTTACATCAAGGGGTTAGCTCCTTATTGGATGGGATGCATGAACATGAAAGGAGTGTACTTTCCACCGCAGGAATGTTTCTAGAAGCTTCCAAAAATGACTTTAACTGAGCTTCTAGATTTTACTTGCGCCTTTTTAATCTTTTACAGGGGTTTTCACTTATAACAAGCAGAAAGTGTGCTTGGATACACAGGATTTATAGCTAAAAAGTGTGGGACCGCAGGCAAAACTAGGAGAAAGTGCGGTACCAAAGTTTTAAGGCTTTTATGAGCTTTTCTCTTAGTTTTGAGGCTTGACTTTGGGAACTTTGATATCGTAGACTTTCAAGGGAGTACTAAAATGTCATAGTGACAAATTTTAGTGTAACAAATTCCCCCCTAAAGTGCGAATTCTGAGAATATTTGAAGACTGATGTGCTTTATCATTTCAAGGATTAGCCTGTGGACACCCCAGTCGAAACCCTGTAAAAACATTCAACGCAACACACACACACGCACACACACATATATATATATCATCGCTGAGGTAGGCATTCCCATACTCAGATCAAAAAACTAACTAAACTTGTTTTGATACATAAATGATTTTAGTATTATATCAATAATGTAGACACAGCATGGATGCAGCCATCTATAATGAATCGTCTACTGCATAATGAATAATAAAACTCCTCATAGCTTGGATGGTGGAAACTAGATCCAGGGTCTTAATTTCTCCTTCCCGAACTAGTACGATTCTATCCATGCGATTAAATGTGTTGAAGTCGAACATGGTAGAAACCACTTGATTACCAGTCAACGATGTGAACTATTAACAAGTGTGAGAGAAACCACCAATAGTGACAATGGCTCTCAAAGTACTCAGTACAATCCATTAAATGTGAATAAGTGATCTGAAGTCGAACATTTCACGGAATCGTTCGATCGAAGGTCAATGATGCAACCTGTCGTTGAAGGCAAGAAACCTGCTATTAAGGCATGTAGATTCTAATGTACTGATAGATTCTAGATCAAATTCCTAGATGATGAGCTGTTGTCGATAGAAAGTGATCCATCATAAGCAAGCACATGACACAAAACCATAGATCAAGTTTTGAAGAAATTGTTTGCAAGGACTGACTCAGGGATGGTCAACGCGAATGGAGACAAATGTTTGCAGATGAATGGTTTATTTGACTGACCTCTTGAACACATAACAACACTGCAGATGGTTTGGTGATAGTTGCCCTAAGATAATACCCAGAAACTGGCTGAAGACTTTCAATATGGTTTGATTAACTGATAGACAAAGGATTTCCCAACCCAGGTGAAAGTGTGACAAAAAGTGTCATGTTCAAGAGTGTTGTAATGCTTTTAAAAATCAAATTGTAACAAACGAATCTATTTTTCTCTCTTTTCCCCCACCATTTCTAGCAAGTACCTCTTTATTTTTTACAAGCTTGAGGAGGATAACATTTGCTTGTTTATAAGCTCATCCTTCGAATGAGTCCAACTTAGTTTAAAATCGAACCCTAAGAAGGAGTGGTCTGTTCCTGTTTAAAATCGATAGGTCCTTTACTATTAAATTTTAACGAGTCCAGTATAGGAGAAACTCGGTGTTTTTCATTTTTAGGGAGTCAGAAGAAAAACTTAAGAAAACTCCATGGGTGTTATTTTTCGTAAATTTAGTCTCTCGGGCCCGAAAAAGGATAAAATAATGTAGGAGAGAACTTTATTGACCATGATTAGTCAACGTATACCTTTTTCATAAATAGTACATTTCAGTCCGGAAAAGAGGTAAACTTATACTGAAGGGACGACCGTTCATTTACTTTAACGAGTTCGAATAGTCAAGTACTCGGCGATATTTTCATTTTTAGAGAGTCTGAAAAGGGCTTAAAAGAGGACTCCATGGTTTCGCTTTTTCGTAAAATTTAAAGAGCCAGAAAAAGTGATAAAATTTTACTCTTCATCAAAAATGACCATTTTTCCTGAAAAATCTGTTATTCTGCACAAAAACTCGAAAAATTAAACATACCTGTTTCAATAATAAAAATATTTTGAAAAACTAATTTTTAAAGTCAAAAATAAACAAATTTAGAATTCATCTATTCGAAAAAACTTATAAAAAGGAGTTTTTCAACTTCATTTATACCGTTTGAAATTGGAGTGAAGTTTTTAGATCTCTGGGAAAAAAACGCTTTGGGGAAGATTCTAGGCAAACCGACCGTCGGATTCGAAAATCGTCTGTTTCAGGTAATCCACAATCTCCTTATCTTGCATTTCATCCATTCAATTTTTTAATTTTGAGTCAAAATTTCATTTTTGGGAGGAAAATATGCCGAAAAATTTTCCCTCGGGGATCCGCACCTAATGCACTAGGTACCTACGGACCTCGACATTTTTCTTCAAAGAAAAATGGCAGGGCCCCACACTTTTAACACAAGGCCCGTGCGTATCTACGCACTGTCCCTGAGCGTAAAGTGCGGAGGCACCGTGGCAAATTTAAAAACATATTTTCTTCCTAAACCACCAATTTTTTTCTTGAAAATGATTCTAATCCTTCATTTTACTTGTTGTGGGACATCTACAATGCTCATTTGGCGAGAACAGGAGCATGAAGAGGTAGATGAAGCAGCGATAAATCATCAACCTACTTTGCAAGCTTTAAGAGCATGCGGGCTTTACAAATTTTGGGCTATCAGTGGCATGAGAGCTCAAGTGGATCTTCTTACTTGGCTGGTAAGTAAATGGGATGTCCAGGACCAGTGTTTTGTGATCGGAGGTCACCGGCTTGAGATTGAGCTGGAAGACATCTATTTTTTGACTGGTTTGTCTAGGAGAGGTGAACCACTATCTCTATTTAGGGCTAGGCCAAGTGGCCAGTCTGTCGCCAACCTACAATTAGAGTTCTGTAATGATGAGGCCAATCCCCGGGACAAACGGATTGACATAAAGACTATAATCCGTCCAAAGCTGAAAGTGATCGCTTTTACCGTTTTCAAGCTGTGCGGAAGTGCAGCTTTGCATGTAGCCACTGGTTCTCAAATGCGCATACCAGTAGATTGCTTTCGAGGCACCATATACAACTGGTTCGAGGCAGTGTTGGAAAATATGAAAGGCCAACTTACCAGAGCAAAGAATGGGAAGCTAAAAAACTTTGGATATGGGTCCATTGTAGTCACCTTTTCTCTAGAGAGGATCCCCATGTTAGTCCCGCATCACATTCCTGTCGATGTTGGTCGGCCTTGAGAGCCTAGGATAGTTCGTTGGGTTGCTTTGATGGCCCGCCACAGTGAGGGTGGGGAGATTATGAGATTTCCCTCTACATATTTTCATTGGATGGAACGCCAACTTTTTGTTATAGAGGATTTTTTTTATGTTGGCATGGACTTTCGTGGTGACCAAAAGATACCCCTTCCTCCAGGAGCTCAGTGGGATGATTCAGGTAAAAAAATTATTTTCTTATATGTTCTAATTTCTAATTTTATTTTATTTTTTAAATCGTCCAAAACTGATAACAAAAATTTTCAAATGCAGATGTGGGTCCAACTCAACTAGCCATTCTCCGCCCCTTTGACCGGAGGCAAAGGAATGCAGCAGCACCACCACCTCCCCCACAGGATTAGACTACATAGATCCTGACAGACTTAGAGAACCATCTGGAGCGGCTCACTATAGATATTCCTGAGACTACCATAGATGATATCCTGCTCCGTCTACAGAGATATGTCATAGGTGTTCCTGGTTCGTTCAAGAGGTTTTTGACTAGGGTGGCACGAGTAGTGGTGTATTATCGTAATCATCACCACGGATAGTGGCTGATGGACTTGTAGACTCATTTTTGTATCACTTTTTTCCGATCATAAGGCATTTTGAGCCTATGATTGAAGACGATGTATATTTTTTGAACACTACATTTATACTATGATATACTATTATTTCAGTTTACCTGTTCAATCATGTTATGAAATGTTGATTTGTTACTTTGTTATCGCAAATGTCTATTATAACATTAGAAGAAATCGCATCTACTAATGGATTTAAATCCCTTGAAATGTGTTGATATTCAATATAATCGAACTCTCGTTCCAAGAGATGAACCATTAAAAATAATCTTAATAATATTGGATTTCTAATGGCATATACTCGATTTAATTGTAATACAACGAGTTCAGAATCTAAGTTAACGATCGAACTCCGAATTCCAAATGAAATGGATTATGATAATAATTCAATAACTGCACTATATTCGGCAATATTGTTTGTCGTTTGACTGAGACTTACCCCATGCATCGATACTAACTCATCAGTGGGTGAGTAAATAACCCAAGCTGCGGAAGAGATGTTCCGTGTACTACGACAAGCGCCATCAGCAAAACCAATATACGTTTGAAAGGACGTCGACATTTGCGATATCAAAAGTATCCAGATAAGCGGAAATAATAATAAGAGCACACTTATGCTAGGCACACGTTTCTAATCTATAGCAAACCATCTAAAAGTAACTAATATATAGAGAAGATCTCCACACGAAGTCAAGCATAATATCTCTTCAGATAAATTCCATTTCTGGTTTTACCCAAAGAGACCTCGTCAAAATCAATCAATTCATAGGCCCCTTTTGCAAGCTTTCGCTTGACAATGTAAGGACCATGCCACATGGGTTCAAATTTCCCAGCTCCTAATTTATCGTTGGCTTGATCATAAATCAAAAATAGGTCTCCTTCTAAAAAATTACGAGGGGTAACATTTCTATCATACTGAGCTTTCATTCTTTTTGCATGAGCCTCGGTAGCTAATGCAGCGGTGCACCGATTCTCATCTAATTGAGCCAAGTATAAAAAACGCTTCTCCTCTTCAGAAGTATCTGGTAATAACTCTATGGCTAATTGGAGTGACGGTATCTCACATTCAATGGGTAATACCGCTTCTAAACCGTAAACCAGTTGAAAAGGGGTAAAACCTGTCGATGTTTTTGCCGAGGTTTGATATGCCCAAAGCGTTGAAAAGAGCATGGTATGCCAATTCGACTTATGAATTCCAATGATTCATTTGATCATGGTGACTAAAAATTTATTAATCACTTCAACTAAACCATTGACCTGTGGATAATATGGAGTAGAACTATCATGTCGCAGGCCAAGCTGGTATGTTAACTCGATCATCATGATATTTCGAAAATGGCTCCTGTGATCAGTAATTATCACTTGGGGTACACCGAAACGAGAAATCACATGATTGAATATGAAAGTAGCTGCAGTTTTACCATCTGTCGCAAATGTAGGCATCGCCTCGGCCCATTTGGTAAAATAGTCTACTGCTAGAATAATGTACCCATTCCCCCCGACCAGTTGAGGGTTACATGTAATGAAATCGATGCCCCGTTTTGCAAAAAGACCAACAGCAATTATGGGGTGAAGAGAAGCGTGTAGTACATGCATTTTTCGATCAAAGATTTGACAATTATGACATTTTCGGATACAATATTTGAACATAGACGGCCAGAAATATCCTGTGCACAATATCCTTTGGGCTATGGCGTACTCAGACATATGACCGCCACATGCTCCAGAGTGACAGTCATTTAAAACCTTCTCAGCTTCGTCATGAGTTAGACAACGTCGAAAAACTGAGTCCGCACCATGACGGTAAAGTGTGTCGCCAACAATGTGATATTGTTGAGACTGGAAACGAATTTTTCGTCATTGTGATTGTGAAAGCTCGAGCCGAAAATATTGGGTTTGAAGATATACAATAATATCCCCATACCATGGACCAATGGTACTAATAAGAAACAAGGATTCATTCGTGATTGGTTGTTCCGCCACAGTTTCTGTATTAGTACGTGGGAAATCACACATAAGTTCAGCAAATATCAATGATTTCTTGGATTTGTACTTTTCAAACTCCAAATCAAACTCCTGCAGGATAACAATCCATTTGGAGTATTTTCCCCCTAGCAATTGTTTGGTTAAAATGTACATCATAGGGTTGCAATCAGAGATCATTGTCATTTTGTGTAAAATTATGTAGTGACAAAAACGTTGGACAGCTTGAACAGCTGCCAAAACCAATTTCTCCACATGTGAGTATTTGATCTCAGTCGGATGCAAATTTTGACTAAGATATTAAATCACATGTTCACTATGGAATTCATCTTCCTGAACTAAAACCATCCCAATTGTGGAATCAGAAGCGGCGAGGTACAAAAAGTAATATTGGTTGTAGTTGGGAGGATGCAATAACGGTGCATGGGTCAACGCATTTTTCAAAGCATCAAAAGATCGATCAACGACCTCGTCCCAAAAGAAAGGAATGTTCTATTTCAACAACCTAGTGAAACATTTCGTTAACTCGGCGTAGTTAGGAATGAATCGACGTAAAAAGTTTGCTTTCCCTTGCAAAATTTGGAGTTAGCGAAGAGTAGAAGGAGGAGGTAAATAGATGATTGCCTCAACCTTCGATGGGTCGACACGAATGCCTACCTTCGAGACAATAAATCCCAATAATCATCTGGATTCTACGTAGAAAACACACTTGTGAGGATTCAAACGAATCTTATAGTGCCTACATCGCATAAAGATGGCTCGTAAATGAGTAATATGATCTGCTCTGCATGATGAATGAGCAGGAAAATCATCGAGGTAGGGTTGCACAATGTGTTTAATTTCGTGAAATTCATAAGACATAGCCCTTTGAAAAGTGGCGCCAATATTCTTAAGGCCAAAAGGTAATTTGCAATAAGCAAAAGTGCCCCATGGACAAATGAAAGTTGTTTTAGGTTGATCTACAGGGAGTATTTTTATTTGATTTTAGCCGGAAAATCCATCCATGAATGAGAACATTTCACTTCCAGCACAATTGTCAATAATTTGATCAATGTAAGGGGTTGAAAATTTTTCTTTAGGACAAGCTCGATTTATATCCCTATAATCGATACATACTCTTATGGTTCCTTTTTTTTATTAACTGGAACAATATTAGATACCCAATTCGTTAATGGGATTGGATAAATAAAACCTGCACGAAGTAATTTTTCAACTTCTGCTTTGATAGCGACAGCTTTTCTCAGATGAATCTGACATAATTTATGTCTGACGGGTTTGGAATCCGGGTATGTCTTAATTTCATGTACAACGATTGACGGATCGATTCCTAGCATTTATTCATATAACCAGGCAAACATGTCACAGAATTCCTGAAACAGGGCCTTATATGCTTGAATTTCTTCAGGCGTACAAGAAGCACCTATGTGAATGTTTTCAACAATTCCAAGTTTTACTGAAATTTCAAGAGGAACCGTCGTAGAAATATTTTCTAAATTCAATTCAGAATCGACATGTGAAAGAGGATTATGAGGTTATTTGACGTAATCAGTGGTAAAAATAGAGGAAAAATCATTTTCAAAATGATTGAGGTCAGGTAAAAATGAAGACCTATGTTGTAGATCTTCCCATGGTAATTCATCTACCAACAAGAATTCACGAATATGCTCATCAGTATGGAAAACTTGTTGAGCAGGATCCGGAATTGGTGTCGAAGCTAAACTCGATATTGAAAACGACTTCTGATTGATCACATTCACTAGATCAGACTCGGTTGAAGGGGTATCAGAAAATGACTGTACTTGTTGATATGCTAACTCAAAAGGACTCAAAGGCATCAGGCCCTCGAAAGAATCCAATTCTGATTCTGAAGGTACTATCCAAGGATCATCAAAGGAAATAGTACTTGATGTAATCATATTGATATTAGAAATAGGAGTTTGTACGTTAGGAGGAGGTAGGGAAAAATTTCCCAATAAACCTGAATCTTTAATCAAACCTACTCTGACATCCTTATAAGGGATAGTCAATTTTCTGATATGTTGGATACTATCAGTAGAGGTTGGGTCGGATGAATAATATGAAAGCTGATATATCTTAACAATCTTTCCTTTATGAGGAAACATGATGAGACAAAATATCAATGATTCAACAGCAGTCATAGCGTAAGACCAACTATGACCCAAGAGAAGGTTATAATCCAGAGGGGCATCAACCACTTCCACATCTATATTAACCACTTTTCCTTCGACCTCTATTGGTAGATCCTGTAAAATACCATATGGCTGAAAACCTCTTCCATCAAAATATTTGAGAATAGTTGGTGATTGGTTGATTGTTGGAGAACCAAGTGATTTCCAACATTTTATCGACATTATACACGTAGAAGCCCCTTCATCAACAACAGTACGAAAGATACACTTGTTCTTGACTATTACCAGAATCTGAAAAGCCATTTGATGAGGTAGGCGCGGTGTAAAATTTTCTAAATCGAAGATTATGAGGTTCGAATCCTAGATATCTATAGCTCCTAAGGCTGACAAAAGTAATTTTCTTTGGGATGGGCATGATTGCAATACTTCCAAAGCCGACATTGCTGAAGGGGAAATTGCCAAATCTTCAACAATATTGTAATTCTGAGCAGCTCTCGCATGTGGATTAAAAGCTGATTTACGAAGTACACCTTTTGCAGGTGGTTTAATCACTAAGTCAGGATTTTGTTTCTCAATCTGTAATGGATCAGAAACTGAGGGAGATGTAGTCGATGCAGAATTGGATGTTTCTGCTTCTTTACCAGTATTTTACTACCGTAATCTTGCGATCGCGTCGCAACCATTAAAATATCCTCAACGGGATTGGAGGAAGATCCAACCATGTTACTATCTGGAGTGGGAAAGGGATCCTTCAAGACAGTAGGTATAGGAGAACCCTTAACAAATTTTGATACCTCAGCTCTATGCGGGCACTCTTTTGTAAAATTATCTTGGTCACAAATGAGAAAAGGATATCGAGGTTTGCGTTTTTCGTCATTTGGTTCAGTTGTATCAGTTTTCTATTTTGAAGATTTCTTATTTTTATTCTTCTTACCACCGTTTTTAGATTTAGCCGTAGATTTCTCTACAACATGGATATCGGCAGAAGTTTCTAGGGGAGAATCTCCTTTGGGTGAATCGGGTAAAGTGATAATAGGAGAAGTAGTCTTGGAAGACTTCTTCTTACTCTTACCAATACTAACAGAACCAATTACACCATCAAAGACATGAGAGCCAGAAGTAGTTGCAGTTATCTGACCAGGTCTTGGTAGATCGGGGATTTTATCGTACAAAGTACCTGACTGAGTATAGACAAGGTCAAGGTACTGAGCTTGAGCAATAACTTTCTCTTCCGTAACAACGCCTCCTTTGGCCACATCTTCAGTAATTTTGGGCAATAATGATTTAATAAACCATTCAACCAAAATTTAATCAGGAATAAAGACTTTCACTAAACGCCTTCTACGTCTCCATTCATGAATGTGATCAAATATGTATGTAAACGTAGACTGCTTTAATGAAGTCAGTAGTTCTATGCCATTTTCGTATCTGACAGGAAACTAAAAATGGGTTAAGAAAGTTGTGGCTAACGCGTTAAAATTATTAAAAGAGTTGCGTGGTAACTCAATGTACCATTTGGTAGCTAGACCAATGAGAGTTCTCTGAAAAAGACGTAATCGAATAGAATCATCAACTAGCGAATTGGATGCGCACCAGAGGTGATAAGTCATAACGTGATTAGACGGTTCCTCTCCTGACTTACCTTCAAATTTCGGAATATCACTGGGAAACTTGTTAGGCATCGGCGGCCAATATGGAAGATAAAAAATGGGATCATTCGTAAGGCACAATAGATCTAGTAAATCTAAAGTTGCTATGAATGGTAACCGATGGCTAGGGTCTTGATAACCTTGAGTGATCAAATTAGTGCCAGGAGGAGGATAGCCAAGATATCCTCGAATCGGATGTGCATTTGGAATCGTGAAACCTCCTGGGTAACCAAGATTAACCGGACCATACTGGGGTTGTTGAGGTATTTGATAAGTATACCCAGGGTACGGTTGATACTGATACACTGGATTTTGCGTAGCTTGACCAATTTGATACTATCCCTGGTACGGTTGATAAGTAAACTAAGGTTGACTAGAAACAATCGTACTTGTACCAGCTTGTCCCGTAGGCATTTGGGTCGTAGTCTGACTTGTAGGTCCTGACTGTGGTATAGATACTTGAGGAATTTGCACGAATGCAGGGATATAAGAAATCGGAGCTACAGATACTCCAGAAACAGGTGTTGTAGGTTGAACAGAAGTTGCAGTAGTTGCAGCAGTCTGAGGCGGAGTCTAAGGCGTGCTAGGCCCAGGCTGCTGAACATAAGCAGGTGCAGGGGTTTGAACAGTAGGCTGGACAGGTTGCTGGGTTGGACCAGAAACTAAAGGTTGTCCAGGTTGATTAGGTAACTGCACATTAGATTGCATAGTCTGTTGAACTTGCGATGGATTCCACACCATGTTCATTCCGGGGTATTGACCCGTAGGAGGTTGTATATATGAAGGACCATAGCTTGGTTGAATGTAGTGTTGATAATTAAGTGTTAAATTTCTAGCTCCTTGTAAAAATGACTGACCAGAAGGCGGTTGGAAACCTTGAGTTGGGTACTGACCTTGAGGTTGATAACCTTGATGCATGTACTGAATCTGGGGTTGATAAGGACACTGAGGAATATACTGAGTCTGGGGTTGACCTTGGGGTATGTACTGTCCTTGAGGTTGATAACCTTGAGATATGTACTGTCCTTGAGGTTGTTCTCCAGGTAAATAATATTGTCCTACAATTTGTCCTGGTAAAAAATTACCTTGAGGTTGCCCCCCAGGCGGTAACTGACTACCTTGAGGTTGAGGATTAGGAATATTACCAGACATCATAAAATTTTTCTCTGCATTCGATGTTTCAGTTTTAGTTCCATTTATTCCAGATGATAACACTTGTTCAATTGGTCGAGGATTTTCTCCTGAGAAAGTACCGGAGAGTGACTAGTACCCCGAAGGAATAGAAGGACCACTATATAAAAAAATTTCCGGTGATTGGGAAAACATAGATGACTCACTTGACATGATTGATGAAGGATAATAATCCCTTGGTGTAGGATGAAAAGGAATTCGAGGTGGTGAAAAACTAAGACCCGGGTTCTCTAAAAAATCTGTCAATGACAAATACCAAGCGTCACTTCTAAAAGGACTGTAGAATATAGATTCACACTCCCTAAGATTAAAAGTCTCTTGGTTTTCAGGAAGAGTTACTTCTTCGTCTGGACCGACAAGTTCTTCAATGGAAATGAGGTCAGAAGGAATATTTTCAGTAATAATATGTCTTACCTTAGGTGAACCAGGATCACTAGAAGTTGGAGTAACAAATCCTAAAGATGGTTCCAAAATAGCAGGTTCAGTGTGAGGTTCAGAAATTTCAAGTTCTTCAGCGAATTCACTGGAAGGAGAAATACTACCAGTAAGCTCGAAAACTGAAATCGGTTCTTGAATATGTTCTATTGTTTGTATTTGATAATCAGGATGAACAACTATAGATGACTCTCCTATTTCTGTTGATCTAATTCTACTGTCAGTAGTCGATACTAGCGCTCGCAGCCCTTCAAGATGACTTGGTGTATATTCAGGAGGCTTCCCCTAAAGTCTGTGTGATTGTCTCGGTAATTCAGCCACGATTAAAATTTATTAATCACACGCAATCAAATGAAAATTTCAATGAAAACTCCTAGAGTCACTAAGGAAACAAACAAATGAATCACACACTTAAAAATCTAGGAGATCAAACCACACACAAACAGTAACTTCCCACACTAAAAACACTAGTTGGTGATGAAATCCAACGTCGTAGTATTTAATGTAAAAAGGGCGGTTGGAACAGTTACCCCGACAACCTACTTAATGAAACAGACCGCTGCAAGTTTCTCCACTTAAACCATCTCGAGTGAAGATAACCCTCCGGACAGTCCAAGTGAGTCTAGTCGACATCTGTTCCAGGTACAGTGGGATCTTTCCACCACTGTCACCTTAAGAAAAAACCGTAATATTATGGTCGCTATGGTTACCAACAGGAACTAATATACCTGGGGGAACATTCTACAGTCCGACATACGCGTAAGGGCAGAGTACAAAGCTCAATACCCTTGAAGGCTCCTTGACATAATCCAAGGTATACCAACAAGTGACCCCTGGCTCCTCGACAATGGTCTATCCGAGGTTTACCATTGTTAATACGCACATATCTTCTATCGTTCCCAATGAGGTAGAATTGATTATCCCACTGGTTCAGATATGACCTCCTGCTTGACTTTTTTAAGAGGAGCTTCCCAAAGCATACAAGTGACTATTGGATTTTGTTTTCTACCACAATATTAAATACTTGTTTGTTTTAACTGTCTTGGAGAGTTAATTACTCCCTACTCCAAGACACTAGCCTAAGCTATATTGGTGAAAAGAACCCTAGAGAAATAAAAGTTACTAGGTTAATTTTAATTAAGCGTTGATTTTAAGAGTTGTTTCTTAAGACAATAGGTACGAGATTGAAACTGATGATGTGTATTGACCCAACTCAAAACATACTAAAAATGCATCTAATAATGAAAAATAATTCGTTTTCTTTTGATGAATCCTAGTTAAAGGGAAAGTTGATAAATGCAATCCTTTTTTAAAAAACAAATCTTTCCTTTAGACAAGAATAAACGAAAAGAAATCTAATTTCAAAGAGAACTCAAAATGATCTATGCTCAATAAAAATCCCTTTTGTTCAAGATCGAAACTGCAAACTAAGTTTTTTCTTCAAAAGACACTACAATGTCTAGAAAATCTCTCAAAGCTAAAAAATACTATTTTGAGATCTAACAATTCTAAGACTAAATCTGAATTAAAGCTTCAAATATTTTAAGGATGTCTTACTTAGCTTGTGATCTCGCTAAGAAATTCTTTACTTGAATCGGAAAGAACTCGAAAAAACATCCAATTTTCGTTTTTAAGTGAAATTCCAAACTTATTAACAAAAGTTTAAATGATTTTCAAATGAGAAGAATGGGATCTAAAAACTCACAAACAATTTTTGCTATGATGTCAAGCTCAGCAAGAAAACAAGAGAAAACCAGTGATCTAAAGGCATACCAAGGTTTCTAATCTTTGAGCAGAATGAAGACAAAGCAAAAATCATTAAAACATGCAAATCTTTCAGAAAATCAATCAAAACTAAAAGTGCTGAAATAAACTCTTAACCAAGGCTTTCTGATAGAAGATACAGGTCTGGGTAATCACTGAGAACCTAAAAAACTAATCCAAAAAAGAAGATTTTAAGATTTTTTAAAATTTTGACAGGGTCCGCAGGCTTTAGTGCAATCCAGTGCGGTCCCGCACTGTGGGTACAGGAAAAATGTAGAAATTCCCGCACTGTCTCAAAAGGAAAAGAGCAGACACAAGAAAACAAGAGAAAAAACCAAAAATTTCTTAAAAATTTCTCAAGGATTCTACAGGGATTAACTACCCAATCCAATATAAATCAATAAAAATCAGGAAACACAAGTTCATAAATCAAAAGTAAAAAAAATCAAAGCTCAAATTCTTCCCCAGCGGAGTCGCCATTTTGTTGGCCGAATAAGTTGATCTTGCGGACAAGACAGACCTCCCAAGTGTCCTACGGACAGTTAGCAACAAACAGACAATAAAAGCTATCTTTCTCTAGATATATTGCGATTTATAATTAAATGCTATAAAGGTTTAAAGATCCTACCTTTGATCCAACGCTTATTTGTAGTAGTAGTCCTTCAATCACTCGAAAGAGTTCTCCTCGAAGATTCTGCAATCACAAACAAGAAAACATCAAATAGCACCTGCATAGCATATATTCATAAATCATATGCATTATGGTGATCAAGGAATCCATAAAATAAACAATCAATTGACAGTTTATTGAGAAAAACGGATTTATTTGTATTAACTTAAATAAGGAAGAGCCTTACAACCGTGTCCGCCTTGATGTTGTACAGGTCTTCCTGGGGTCCGGAGTAGGCGTTTCCTTTACTCAGATTAGGCTTGCACTCTTCCAACCGAGATACATACAGGTATGTAATCCTTCCCACATGAAATCTCAGCTAAAAGGGTCTAAGTTTCAACGACACTTCGCCTCCAACAATACTAAAAAATTCAACTCAACAATTGGTATTAACCCCATTGAGGCTGCCCTATGCTTCTTTTTATAGTGGAGAAGAGGAGGTTACATCTCTATACAAGAAGGGATAAAATCCTCCTTCAAAGGGATTAGTTCCTTACATCAAGGGGTTAGCTCCTTATTGGATGGGATGCATGAACATGAAAGGAGTGTACTTTCCACCGCAAGAATGTTTCTAGAAGCTTCTAAAAATGACTTTAACTGAGCTTCTAGATTTTACTTGTGCCTTTTTAATATTTTATAGGGGTCCGCACTTTTAACAAGCGGAAAGTGCGCTTGGATACGCAGGATTTTTAGCCAAAAAGTGCGGGACCGCAGGCAAAACTAGTAGAAAGTGCGGTACCAAAGTTTTAAGGCTTTTATGAGCTTTTCTCTTAGGTTTGAGGCTTGACTTTGGGAACTTTGATATTGTAGACTTTCAAGGGAGTACTAAAATGTCATAGTGACAAATTTCAGTGTAACACAACTCCTGGCGTAATGATTTCCCTGCTTGCTTTGGAGTTTTCACTAGGTCCTTCACTGTTGTCCATTGATTTTTTTAGAATGAGCAATTTTTTGTTTCTTCCTCAAATTTCTTATGATATTTTCTTGAATCGAAACAATCTCCTCATCATCAAATGTAAAGGATACATTCTTGGGAAATCTTGTTTTTGTTTTTTTATGGCTCTTCTCCTTTCTAACATTAGTTCTAATCTGATCCTCAGATATGGCAACACATTCTTCATATTCATCTTCAGCTTTAGCTTCAACATCAACTTCCTCATTTTGAAAAGTAACATGTCTACCTTTACTAGATTGATCCCTTTGATACAATCTTGTAGCATCATGAAGTATTTTTTTTGCTTCTTTCCCATATCTTCTACTTCATTTTCATGGAAAATGGAGACTAAATTCATCATATATCTCTCTATATAATAGATTCCCCCCAACATAATTGAAATGCCTTCAGCAAAATCCTGTAAAACAAAATATAATATGTCAATATTAACTAAGTTATTAAAAATACAATGACACAATTTGAATAACACAATATTTGTGCAATATTTTGTACGATTTGTTTGCATATCTTTGAAGAATCTTCCCCCATGTTATACATCGACAATGTAAAATAATATCTATGTTTATCATGTGACTTAGGAGGTTTTGATAGTATAAAACACTTTCAGCATTTGGAAGAATACATAGGTCTAATACTTTTCCCACCAGATCATAACTTTCAGCATCAAAATTCTTACTAGAATATAGATATAATTGCAGAGTTTCGTCTTCTATATATTTCATAAACCATGCATATTTTGAACGATTCACTTATGTTGATTTCTTCTAGTATGAAACCAAATTTTTTTCTTTTTTAAATGCATCTCCCACATTTTCAGTAATTAGCTGAGGTGCAGTTCGTCCAGCAATGTTTTTTGAAGGCCCAACTGTAGCTTTAGATGATGCAAATGTTAACTTGGGTCCAGACAGATTGACAGAAACCTTGATTGATGCCATTTTCCTACAAACATATATATATGCACATAAATTACTAAATCACAAAAAACAAATATCTTACGTAAACAAAATAAAAAAATTTGTTTAAAAAAAAATTGATATTTTTATACATTTTTTTCCCGACAAAAACTCCAAAACATTTTTTTCTTTTCTACATGTTATCTACCCAACCTCCCTTAAAAAAAATAATAATAATAATATATATATATATATATAATTTAAAACAAGTTGTTTCAAAAAAAATGTTATTCTTTTTTATATTTTCTCCCCAACCCCACTAAAAAAATTTAAAAAAAAAATTATATGCCCAAAGGGTTGATCCTGAGAATCAGCCCTGATTCTTAGAATCAGTCCTTTGGGCATATAATCTTCCCTTTGGGCATTTAAAAAAAAAAAAAATATATATATATATATATATATATATATATGCTCACAATTGGCTCCTTAGCCATATAAAAAATAATAATAATTTTTTTTATATGCCCAAAGGGCAAAAAAAAAAAAAAAAATTTTATATGCCCAAAGGTATCAAAAAAAAATTATTAATTTTTTTATATGTGCAAGGGGCCAATTCTCAAAAACGACCTCCCTGCCTTGGGCACCCTCGAGCTGGGGCGGATGCGCCCACAAGATGGCGTCTGCCCAAGCCCGAGGGCCACAACACCGTGCTGTGGGCGGACGTGCCCACGGGTGGCATCCACCCGAGCCCAGGGAGATGACACCCTGCCTGGCAAGAGGTCGATTCCCAGAATCGAACCCTTGCCTGGGCTTGGGCGGATGCCACCCCATGAGCACGTCTGCCCACAGCATGGTGCCCTAGCCCAAGTGGATGTGCGCACCAGTCCCCTGGGCAAGCAAGGGGGGCAATTCTCAGAATCAGTCCCTCTGTTCGCCCAGGGAGTCGGTAGGTGGGCCCACTTGGGCCAGATCGGCCATGTGCTGCCCCAGGCGAGCCCACCCATAATGGGCATATTAATTTTTTTTTATTTTTACATACAAAAAAAAAAAAAAGCGTTTCTACCTAAAATAATTAATGGAAAAAACTGGTAAATTTTTACTGGAAATAAATAACTTGACTTTAATTAATTTAACAGCTTACTAATGTTGGAATAATAGAAACAAAACTAACCTTTCAAAAGCAAGAATATCACGTTGACAATGTTGTTGCGCTAGAAAATCGTTCCAAGCTTTTAAACAAACCTCGAGAAATCTTGACGTCACGTGTGGAATAGTGAAATTGACTTTTCTTATAAAGTGGAAATAACGAAATTGTTTACAGCGGGGTGAATGTGGGATAAAAAACATTGATGAATATTAAAAAAATAAAATTTATAATGTAGTCAAAGTTATATAATTTAATTAAAATTATTTTAGTTTGAAAATAGTTATTACGAGAAAATTGTCTAGGGAATTTAATTCAAAATTAAGGTCCATATTATGAGAATATTTTAATAACTAATTTTCAAATAAATCATTTAAATAAAATTTGGAGGGACATACTTAAGAAAAACATTTCAGTAAAAAATATTGGAGGGGATTTCTCATTGTTTCCGCTATATATTATCATTGCGAGAGAGATCATTTGAATCATTCACCATTTCTTGTTTGAGTGTTATGGATTCCTCTAATAGTGAAGTTTCGTTTTATGAAGAATCAACATCTTCGTCATGTAACAACCCTATTCATTTTTGAAAATTGAATCCATACAGGTGAAATAGTTTTTGAAACAAAGGAATGACTTGTTCAGATGACCTGTTCAGGGTTTCTAAAAAAATCTGAACAGTTCATTCCTTTGTTTCAAAAACTCTATTCATATTGATGAATATAACGAGAGAAGTAGTGACAAAATGAAAGATGAATATTTTCAAATGAATAGAGAGTCTAAATGTCGACTTATTCCTAATCCTATGGACTATGAGAGAAACAATGACGAATGGCAAGATGAAGAATTTCCAAAAACTAGAAACTCACATTTTCCACTTACTCCTAATCCTAAGGACTTTGAGAGCAATAGTGATGATTGGCAGGATGAAAAATTTTCAGTGGATAGAGAGCCACAATTTCCACTTAGTCCTAATCCTAAGGATTATGAAAGAAATAGTGACGAATGGTCGGATGACAAATTTTCAGTGGATAGAGAGTCACAGTTGCCACTTAGACCTAATCCTAAAGATTATGAGAGAAATAGTGATGAATGGCGGGATGAAAAAATTGCAGTGGATAGAGAGTCACATTTGCCACTTACTCCTAATCCTAAGTATTATGAGAGAAAGAGTGATGAATGACAGGATGAAAAAAATTCAGTAAATAAAGCGTCGCATTTTATAGCTACTCCTAACCCTATGGACTTTGAGAGCAGCAGTGATGAAGAGAAGGATGAAGAAAATCTAATAAATCGAGAGTCTCAATTTCCACTCCTAATCATATGGACTATGCGAGCAACAGTGAAAAAGGTCAAGATGAATAATTTCTAATAAATAAAGAGTCACAATTTCCACATAGTCCTAATCCTTTGAACTTTGAGAGCAGCAGTGATGAAGAGAAAGATACAGATGGTGAATAATATCCCCCAATTCAGTATTTCAAAACCACAGATGATGGTATTGAAAATTTTCATGTCGTCGAAGATGGTAATGAATATTTTTCAAACAATGATGGTGGTGAATTTCCTAACTATATTGCAAATAATCATAGTAAGAATAGTATTCCTCTTAATGATCATGGAAATGCCTGTTCAGAGATTGATGAAATTATAGAGATGTTGCCAGCAAATATTGTTTCTAGGAGTAGGAGTAGACCTTTTCGTATCAATCCAAGATGTTCTAGTTATACAAGGGGTAGAGTAGTATATCTCACGAGAAGAAGTTTTATCAGTGAGCTCATTTCAAGTGACTTTTATAAAAAGGATTGCTTGAAACATATGGATCTCAAATTTGATTTAGAGAAAAGGAAGAACTATTTGTCAATGAATAAACGCATGTAGAATTCATATTTAGTGGGGTGCATGCAATCTACACTGACATGTTATGATTATCATATTGGGTCTTTATTGCTCTGTAGAAAGGCTTTCAAAATGATTCATTCAATTGGCAATTTTTGTCTATCAAGAATCCAAGATAATTTGAAAAAGGATCCTACATATTATTCAGAAGTTCGTCATAAACGACATTTTGGCCCACTAGCAAACATTGCAATGTCATGGCTGCAAGACTTCTTTTCAAAACATGGAGAGTGTATGCCAAATAGAGATACAATACATATTCCAGATAATTTCTCAGGACGACAAATCTACAACTTATACAAGGAATATGCAGAAGGTGTTGAAGGAAATGGTTGTTTTATTACATATCGATATTCAATTGAGGTATGGAGGAGAGAATTCAACAATGTTTGTATTCATAAGAAGACAAGGATGGGGGTTTGCAGTACATGTGCTTCTCTAAAATCAAAAAGGGATAAATGTCCAGGAGCAGAAAGAGGTAAGAATTCATAACATTATTCTTTTAAATTGTATAGTGATCAACTATGAAAATGAATTTATTAATACGTTTATTTTATGTTATGTGTAGATTCAATTGTTAAAGCCCTTCAAGAGTATCATGAACAACAAACAAGTGAAAGGAAATAATTTTACAAGCAACGAAAGAATTGTTATGATAATCCAAATAAATATTTGGGTTTGATATGATGGTATGGACCAGAAGAAAACACTTCTACCACATTTTGCTCGCACACCAAAACATTTGCAAGAGGAAAATTTTAGCCAATTTCACTTGGTCGGTTGTATGGTCTTCAATGGGAAAATGTCGCCAAGAGTTTACTTCACAGCTCCAAATATTCATAATGATGGAAATCTGACAATAACCATAATTCATGGTGTGCTTTCTCATTGGGGTGGTAATCTTCTTGAAATTTTGTATCTACAATTAGACAACACTTGCCGTGAAAACAAAAATCAGATTGTTTTTGGATATCTAAAAAGGCATGTTGAATTGAGAATTTTTCATAAGGTAAAAGGCTAGTTTCCTTCTTGTTGGGCACACTCACGACCATATTGATCAGATGTTCAATCGTTTTTCAGTAATATTGAGGAGGAAGAACGTTGGAAGATTTCCATCATTAATTGAATGTATTCAGAAATCATATATGCTAGAGCCTATTTTTCATGTGTTAGAAGAAACTGTTGACATGTGAAGGTTTATTCTCGGATCGCATGAACAAGAGAAATGCATTGAAAAAATTAATGACATTAGCTTCCAACATCAATTGCATATCAAAAAAATTGATGGGAAAACACTTATATGGGGCAAGAAGTATTCAACAACTACAGAATGGGTGCCATCATCAGGTTTGGAATTTTTGAAGTTCATTCCAGATCATCCAATATTTGCGTCAAATATATTGTTAATACACTCAATTGGTGAAGTTCATAATGCACGAAGGCAAAAGAGAGATATAGATTATTCTGAATGTCTGGAAGAAATAAAAAAAACCATTAGATATACATATGAGTACTTTGATGTTGTTGATTTAGTTTGGTGGGAGTCCCTTTTCAATGATCAGAGTGATATCCTTTCAAGACCAGCAAATGAAGATATGATTTTGAAGATTCCATTTATTTGACCACAAAATGTGTCAAATTAACAGGAGGAAACAAACATTCTTGAACAACAGCAATCACATGGTATTATTAATTCTACACAGCTGGAGGAAAGAGAAATGTATATTGGTTCTAGATTTCTCATGCACAATGTGAAGCCATGGAAGACCTTTTACAGAGGTTCAGTACAGGATATTAAGGAGGGTTTCATGATCGCAGTCTTAGCACATGAAGATCCACATGGATATCCATTCTAGGTTGCCAAGGTTATAAAGGTGATTACAGAAAATTAGGATGTTACAGGTGTTGAAGTACATTGGCATACCACAAAAACACGCCCATTAAATGGTGTGTACAATCGAGAGATGGTAGTTGATAAAAAAATTGGCGAAAAGATAAAAAGAAAGGTTACAGATATAAATTGTCGCTGCACAGACCTCTTAAAATTGGAGGAAGTTGACATACTTGTTTATGACTTCAATTTAACAAAGAGAGGAAATATTCGCTCTAGGATGATAGAGATTCTTAAGAGGTTGCTACCACAAGAAACAGTGTTGAGATGGCATTCTACTGAACCCAGTCATAGATCTACAAGAATTTTG
This sequence comes from Pinus albicaulis, assembly GCA_034641835.2. Classification (NCBI taxonomy): domain Eukaryota; kingdom Viridiplantae; phylum Streptophyta; class Pinopsida; order Pinales; family Pinaceae; genus Pinus; species Pinus albicaulis. Next base: position 1,410,802,321 of record CM076570.1, on the reverse strand, counting down.
AAAACTCAAGTGGTGGGCATGCATGTTGACTCAAATGGGGCACTAGTTGATGAAAGAGAAGAATATGGAACATCTTCATATGCATCGAGTCATTCATCTGAAGATGTGAATTTTGATGGTGTGCAATAAAATATCAGTTATTTTGAATAATTGTGTAAGACAATTGATATAAATTATGTTTGTGTTGAGCAATGAAAATGATATTTTAAGTTATAAGTCATTTTTATGTTTTTTGGATTAAATGTTTTAGCTATGATGAATTCATTTTTCTAAAATATTGGCAATGCAACAATAACTTGGAGAAATAATATATGTTTCATTGGGTTATTTTAGTCATACAATTTGTTCATAATATCATGGTAGAAATATTTTGAAAAGTTAATATTTTTTAATTCTATGGGTGAAAAATTGTGAAATATATTTTATCTTTAACATTATGGTTGAAAACAATTAGAATTTTAGGGATTGTTAGTGTCATGATATTATATTTTAAATGACATGTATAAAATGGATTATAATTTTAATGTGTTTAAAATCTCATTATTTTATATTTAATGCCATTATTAAAAATAGGTTGAAATTGTACCCAGAAAATAAAAATGGTATTCTAGCACTAACCATTGTGTGCGTTTTCCATTTTCTTGGCACATGAAAATTGGTTTTACTACCATATTTTAAAAATGTTGCAAATTTACACTGAAAAAAACAAAACCTCGTTCTGGAATACACCCTTTTCATTTTTGGGTCGTTTTTCATGTTTTTTGGGGTTTTTTTGGCTAGAGTTTCCATTTTCAGTTTATAGTTCTCGTTTCAAAGTTTACGTTGTTATTAAAGGGCCATAATTTAAAACCACTTGAAAATAGTATTCATCATGTTTTTGAGAACTTCTGCAAGCCTGTGTATTTTACTCGAGGGTTCCATAAGTTATCAACAACATTATGTTCATCACTGTGGAAAAATGCATGCTTTAGTATTCATCATGCTAGGGTTCATGTGTAAACTTGTCTCCCACGTCAGAAACCATTAAGGTCAATAGTGGATGGTCTATACAATCTCTTTTCCATATCCCTAATTCGAGCCTTGATCATGGAGACTTTACAAATTGAACATAGTTACCACCTTGATGAGAACACACCAGAGTTCTCATTATTTTAGATATTGTATTTAGTATTCATTTCTACCCCGCCTTTTACAACCCCCCAAACTTATGTCAATTGTGGATTCCCAAATATTCTGGAATCCGACGGACATGGGAAAGGTCAAAAAATTGACCTTGCTTATGTCCATCGGATTCAGGAATATTCCCATAATCTATAATCGAGTTAAAGATGCCCTTTACAACCATAGCATTGACAATGTCATATTGCTATTGAAAAAACCCTTAAAATCAGGCCCCAAATCAAAAAATGGCATCAATAGAAGCATCATTTTTTATTTGTAATGCTAAAATTGCAACTTCCTTGAAGTCTTTGAACTTGAAAATTGATACCATTACAAGAAAATCCTTAAAATTAGCCTATGAATCAAAAAGTGGTGCTTCCAAGAATCTCTTTATTTTTAAGATATAACTGTGAGTTTTTTGAAATCAAAACCTTGACAACCAATATCCTTTGAATCAAAATTTAAAAACAAAACACAAAGTTAATAATAATAATAATAGGGGAGGGAGGAGCGGGAGGGGTTTTTCTCCACCTCAATGAAGAAAGAGTACTGAAATTTTCCTGGGGCATAGGAGTGTCAACCAATAATTAGGCAGAATACATGGCATTATTGCAAGGATTGGAATTAGTATTAGTTAACAGACTTCAGCATATGAAGGTCTTTGGGGACTCCAAGATTTTCATTCAACAAGTGATAAAGTGTTGCAAGAAATATTATCCATGGCTCCCTTTGATCTTGCACGGGATGAAACTGTTAATTGAATAATTTGATAATATAGACTTTTATCATATTAAAAGGCAATTGAATGACAAATTTGATTTCATGGAAAATCGTGGGGTACTATTAAAACTCGAGGAATTAAATATAAATGATGAGGGAACAATATTAAAACCACTTCCCTATTGTTAATAAAGCAATCATAATTAACGGTGGTTTTGAGGTGCACTAAACTTGGGAGCAGGGATCAAATGTCATTTTTAATACGGGACCCTTTCAAATCATGTTTTCATGGCCACTTGGAGCAACAACGTAATATTGGAGCTAACACCAAACAAATGGATCAGTAAGGATTTGATAATTGGGGTAATTCAAATGTGTGAAACCATAATCCCTGCTCTAGTGTACCAATTTAGCATAGGATAATGCTTTTAATCTCAAATTTTCTATGTTCGGCTCTTAATGTACCCGATGCAACTGCCTTTGATGAGCACAACAACCTTCAATGCGACGAACCACCAAAATGTGGCCAGGATGGGAAACTCACCATTATACATGGAGCACCTCGGAAGCTTATGAAATCAAAGAGAAGGTAGTTCACTTTCTCATTGTGTTGAGTTGGAAATTATGGGAAATTCCAGTGGAAATGGAATGAGCCGAGGGTGAAGTTGGTGAGGAGCTTGGCATCAATATGGTCAATATTGCATGAGTGGTGGATTTTTTAATCGCCTTGACTTATCACAATGCGGATATGAAATTAATTGAATCCAGAGCGATTAATGAACTTCTCTCCCACTGGTTGGGGTTACTGGAGTTAAAATTGGAACGTCTACAGTTGGTCGCTGAAATGATAAAAAGTTGAAAACTTAGGGAGGTGGATGGAAGGAAATAGTATGGAGCAAAACTAGGGAAACAATGGCAGCCAAGAGATAGTGGAGAATGTGGAGAGGATGGAGGAAGCAACACTAGCATTGAGTATTCAAGGGAGAGCCACAAGAAACCCATAGCAGATGATGATGGAGTCTAGGTCGCTCCAGCTAGGGAGAACCTGGAATGTATTTTAATCTTTTATCTGGATATATTTTATGTCTATATGTAGTCTATAATGAAGTTTTTTGGAGATTTTATGGGAGAAATGTTTTTAGTATAATATTATGTAATATGTGTAGAAATTCCTTGTAGATTCAAACTGTTAATTGTAATTTGCTTAAACAATATACTTGAATCTACTCTTCCAATTACGGAAATCAATAAATGATTGCTAAATTATAAAGCATACATGAGAAAGAATTCAATCAACACATTACAAAATGATTTCTTGGGGAAATCCATGGCTAAAAACCCTGGTATATGTATATTTCATTAGTCAGAATATGAGAAGATTATAATGCTTTTCTCCAACTTGAGAAACCTTTGCACTATCTCTATCTGTCTCACTACTTCCTAGAGAATCCTAGGCGGCCAATACTTAGCCAATTTTCTACCTATCCATATCCCTATTTCCTTGTGATTTTTACTTGGGTAATTAACCCCTATTAATTGGGGAAATCTCCATCCAATATTGTGCAATCCATCTAGGGCCTTCCTTTGACTGCATGCACCACTTGTACAATTTGGTTGATTATAAAATTAATAGTACACTGCCCTTGAACTCCAATCTCAAATGGGTAACTCATTTTTTACATGCATAAGTTATTTATGGTTGAATCATCAATTAACTGATTGATCATAGAGTGCAAAACTCACTACTAGATCTCTCACTAGTTCCTCCAATGGTTGAAACTAGTTAAATTGACTTTAACTCATATAAAATTAATTAATTAATTACAACTCAAAATAAACTCAACCAGGGCTCTTATTTTGTAGGAGACACTCTACATGACTCAAGTTACACCCTCACCTCGAATTAATTGAATCAACTAAGTCAAAATAACTAATTTAACTTGTACAAGTTGTCATGTGATGTGGAATAACAATTTTCTTCTAATTTAATTCAAGGGAAAATTAAATTAGAATCTTTCTTGGTGCCATTTTCAACACTCCCTCTTAGCAAGAAAGTGATTATCTGATACCCTGATCATGCCTCTATGGAACTCAAATTTTCCTCTTGGAAATTCCTTCATCAAGGTGTCTGCATCATCTTCCTCTGTAGGAACGTACTCTAGCATCATGATCCACCTCTGCACACAATATCTCAGACCTATCATGAAAAACGGGATTCACAAAGAGTTTGATGCAATTTTGGTTGTCACAGTAAATCACGGTAAGATCCATCTGTTGACCAAACAACCCAACAAGGATCTTCCTCATCAAGATAGCCTCACAAGTTGCTTGACTAGCAGGCATGTACTCTTATTCTATTGAACTGAGTGCAACTAATCTCTACTTCTTGTTGTACCAGGAAATTGTTGTTGAACCAATACTGAAGATGTTGCCTGATGTGATCTTATCATTGGATGGACTCCCTTCCCAATCTGCATCGATGAATCCTTACAACTTCACTCCCTTTGTCTTTTTGTACCAAATACCAAACTGAGTGGTGCCTCTGAGGTATATTAACACATGTTTGGATGCCTTCCAATATATTTTGTTTGGCTTAACCATCGCTTGACTAAGTTGGTTAACCACATAACACATGTTCGTTCATGTTGAGATTCAGCAAGAAAATTTCAGCACCCACACCTAGTTGCATTAAGCACCCAAACTAGGGTGGGGCCCACAATGCTATTTTTGGGTGCATGTCTATTTTAGTTATCCCTTAATTAATATGGACAATAAATTGTAATCTGTTATCAATGATGACTTGAAATAGTTAACTGAAAGTGATAAACTCAGTTAGCTAGTGGATTTCAAGTTAGAGGTAGTTGGTGAGGCATGCAGAGTAATTCTAGTTGTAACATAGTGCGAAGTGCAGTGGTGCATTAGTTACTGCAGGTTGTAATCAATTTAACTCAGTTAAGTGAGCTAAAATCAGTTGTGCTAGTTGTAACTGAAGATACAGTAGTGAGAGATAAAGTTAATTAAATATTAATTAATTCATAATCAGTGATCTCACATGAAACTGAGGATTTACTATTATTAGTTGGATGCATGTCAGATCCAGTGGAAACCCAATTGAGTTCTAGGTGAAAGGGAATTTGACTATCAATTGTAGGATTATTGGGTTGCACACATGAAACCAAACACCCATTGGAGTGTGATGATACTTCCACAGTCAAGGAAGGAAATAATTCCTATCTTTTAAGAATTGCATCCATCAGGGATTGTGTGAGCAAGGCAGGCTATCTAGAGGCTGAGAATTGGCTGTGTTGGTCAGTTTTGTTCATGACAGTGTGAGACAATTAGTTGAGTAATGGAGGGCTCTTGTGAGAAGATTTTTGTATGTAATTGTTTCATGATCCATGTTGAATATACAATAGAATATAGAGGGTTTTTAGCTATAAGCTTTCCCCAAGAAATTATATGTGTTGTGTGTGATTTGATTCTTCTTCATGTTCATGCGATTAGCGATTGTGTTTTTAATTCCAAAAAATATTTGTAGAAGAGATTCAGTATTTAAATTTAGTACACTATTAGATAGGGTGAATCCAAGATATACATGCATGTTTTATAATTTATACATGGTATAAGAGCACAAGAAATTGTAGAAGTGAATCAGGAGTTGAGTTTGTGACTGGATAGAATTCGAATTTGCAGAAAGACTTTCTTGGTGCTACAGTTGATTGAAGATCGAAATCGATTGCAATGACTTGAGGTTGGATTATGCACTCGAGGGCAGCTCAAACTATATTTCCTGGAAGGACAGGATGGAGGTAGTACTCAAAGACAATGACTTAAAGGAATTCGTTGACAATGATGTTCCTAAACCCGCTCTGGCAGTTGTTGCAAATCTTGATGCATAGCAAAATAAGGTGGCAAAGGCGAGGAGGACCTGTTGGAGGGAGTACGAGAACACATTGTCTCAAGCCTCCATGGGAAAGCCACACCATATGCAATGTGGAAGGCTTTGACACATCTATTCCAAAGCAGCAACGACCATAGGAAATTAGCGCTCAAAGATAAACTCAAGAAGATCGAGATGGAAAAGGGTGACACCATTCCAAAATATCTAAAAAAAAATTCCCAATTTCGGGATGAACTGGGGAACCTTGGAATAATAGTTTCTTGGCTCTCCTAGGACTTCCCAAGGTTTGGCACAATTATCAAAACTCTGTCAATGGAAGGGAAAATTTTCCATATTGGGAACGACTGTGGTCGGATTTGGTGGAGGAGGAGTTCAGACGGAACACCAAAGATGGATCTTCATCTAACAATGAAGATGAAGAGGATTGTTTTTTGGCTTCCAAGGAAAGGAAGGGGAAGGGGAAGAAATTCCATTCTAAATCTGAGCCCAAGAATGGCAATAAGCAGGACATGTCCAAGGTGAAGTGTTTTCATTGTCACAAGCATGGGAATTTTGCTTCTAACTGTCCACAAAAGAAGAATAATAATAAGGTTGGAGAATCTGCAGCTGGTGAGGCCCTTGGCTCGCAATTTGAGCTTGAATTCTCATTGATCACATGCATGGTGTCTAGTGCATTGGGATCTGTGTGGTATTTGGATAGTGGCGCTTCCTTTCACATGACGGGAGATAAGGAACTTTTTAGTGACTTGGACGAGAAGGATATCCATATGCATATTGAAATGGGCGATTATGGGCAGTACAGTGCTACTGGGATTGGTAACATTACCTTTTAGAGGCAATCAGGTAAACCCTTTCAATTAAAATATGTAATGCATATACCAGGTTTGAAGAAAAATTTAGTCTCAGTCACAATGTTGGAGGATAGAGGCTATGATGTTGCTTTTAGTGAAGGAAAAGATTTCCTGTGACATAAAACAACAGGACAAGCCAAGAGGATAGGTATTCGAGTTAAGAATCTCTACAAGCTGGAGGTATATGGCTCTGTAACAATGATGGGAAAGGCAGATCAAGTGGTGAGCCAGGATGAGGGCGAATTATGGCACAAGATATTGGGCCATATTCACCATGGAGCCTTGAAAGTCATGTAGCAGATTTCTACTGGTCTTCCCAGAGGTACACTTGCACATTCAGACACATGCAAGGGATGTACTATGGGAAAATATGTAAAGACCACTTTTCATGAGAAGGAGAACCAAGCTTCGAGGATCCTTGAGAGAGTTCACACAGATGTGTGTGGACCATTCTTTGTTTCTTCGACAACAAAACATAAGTACAATGTATTTGTTGATGAATATTCTCGTAAGTGCTAGATCTTCTTCATGCAGAAGAAAGATCATACATTATCTAATTTCTTGGATTTTAAGGCACAAGTGGAGAAAGAGTCAAGGAAGCAAGTGAAGGCTCTTAGGAGCGATAATGGTGGAGAATACATCTCTAACAAATTATAGAACTTATGCAGCAAAGAACAAATTTGGAGAGAAATCATAGCACCTCATAACCCACAGTAGAATGGGGTCGTGGAGAGGAAGAACAGAACTATTTTGGGTGTAGCACGAGCAATTTTGCATGATCAAGGCCTACCGATGAATTTGTGGGAGGTGTTAGTCTCCTATACCAATAGGTGTCATTTTTCATGATTGTCTTGATTGAAACTATAGAATATGTTCAAACCTTTTTTCTTGAGCAAAGGTGTTCCATATTCTTGAAAAACCAAAAAATCAAAAAATTTAAAAAATGTAAAGAGGGTATACCCTAAAAGAAAAATAAAGTGGTCAAAAAAAGTGAAAGAAATGAACCCCAAACAAAAATAGACCAAGGAAAGTGTGCAAATCCAAATGCCACTACTATTTCATTTTTGTAATAAAGCAATTGTGTGCAATTTGTCAAATTTTTGCCACAATTTATGAAGAGTCAAACTGTTTAAACTTGGCTCATTCATTTTTCAATTTCATGTTGTAGAATAGAGAATAAATATCTGACCAAACAGTTTAATCTTAGCAGATAAGTAGTTAGGTAGAGTTAATAAAAGGTGCTCAACAGTTTAATCTGAGCCCTTGGATGTAATAAGGGTAGAATTAGATAGATTGGCCATGTAAAAAGAAAAAGGTTGATAAGGGCTTGCAAGTCCAAATGCACCCTAATAAAGAAGAGAAAATAGTAGTGTCAAGTAGATAGGGTAGGTAGATGGTGTTGCAAAGTTTTCTATGATGAATGATGGTGCTAAATATGTTTGATCTTTTACCTTCATCACAAGTACTGAAGCATAAAATACACTGAATAATTCACAGGAAGCAAAGTCAAAATCATTAACTTCCCACATCACCTTCTCCCTAATATTTTTACTAATTTCCCCCAAAGTGCTAAGGTATTTGGAGATTAAAGGGGCTCAAGGCATTTCCTTGACTTTTGGAGGGACCGGACCCTCGGCCTAATGATCAAAAAGACCTAAGTACTTGAGATTATTTGTTATTGCAATCATTCACTTTTAACTTTTTCCTAAGTAAAATCCTATCTTACTTAGGAAAATCATGTAAAGTTCCACAATAACCCCTCAAAATCACTTACTATTCTATGTTGAAGTGTTGAAATTAAGATAATGTGATTTACTTCAGAAATCTTCACTTTCTTAGATGTGCAAAGTATTTTGAGCTGTCCTTGTCCCTTTGTCATATTAACATTTAACTCTATTTACTAAATCCCTAGTGAAAATGTCTTATCCTAAGTATATAACTCCTTTTACATAAATATCCAAAAAACCCATCTTATTATAAAGTTTAACCAAAGTATTTATTTCCCAATTAATCATTAAAAACCCACATTATGTGCCCTTTGGTTAAATATATCATTATGTAATACTCCTGCCCCTATGACAAGTTAATCGTATTAGTTGATTTATCATATAATAAAAAACATATATGAAAAACTTTGAAACATATATTTTATATGTTTTAATAAAGTTAAAATCCAAAGTTTAATTAAAACTAAACTTTGGAAATAATCCCATACCCGACGCCCTAACTCGAGTTAGAAATCTCGTTATATATCCCATTCTCCAACCCTAACTCGAGTTAGAAACTGAACCCCGCCGCAACCACCTTTAAACAGTGGGATTAATTAATTACTTGGATTAATTAATAACCGATATCTCCACCAATTATACACCGCCGGAATGATTAATTAACCACTAATTACGTCGGGCCCGCGTGATAACTACCCCGTCACCTTTCCGTCTTGTCAGTCGTCTGATCATCCAAATGCAGATCAACGCTCCACAGCGATTCCGCTATCCATCTCTCATTCGAAGATTAACACGCGGGGGCACGGTGGTTTTGAAATAGTCCACCGGCCACGTGTCCTTTAATCAGTGGAATCGTTGCCCTCGCATTCAATACCACCATTGCCCATAAGCGGTGCGGGAATTACCGCTTACCGCCCGACCCCTGCCACATGTCAACCCGTACTTCAAATGACGTCGTTCCTCGAAAAAATAAAAATCCCTTTTAACTTGTAAATAAAACGAATTTTGTGTTTTTTATGTCATTTTCATTATTGAAATCGACTGCGCCTTCCGCTGCGAAATTCAAATTTTCACTGAAAATTATTGTTCTATCCAATTTCGCTCCAGAATTCTGCCGGACCGGTTTCCAAGCATCTTATTGCCACCACTTGATACCTATTAAATCCCAGTTTGCCTCCGAAAACAGGTATTTATTCTATTGCGCTCCGAACTTTAAAAGAAACTCTGTGTTCCTTGTTTTTCCACTGGATTAGTGATTAAATCTTATCGCTAAGATCATTCCCTGAGTTTTTAAACTGTGAATTCTTCCCCCAAACCTGCAATCGTGCCAATTTCCCTCATTAAAACTGAAATCGCGCCCGGTTTGTGAAGAAAACCCAGAAACTTCCATTTTGAATACACAAGAACCAAAATGGAAGCTCCGGCAGCTCTGAATGTAACTCCATTGAATGCCCCCCACAGAGAGTTAGAATATTTGCCCTTGGTGGATAAAGACTTCCAAATTAAAGACTTAGTGTTTGATGAAAGCCCCCTTCGAAGTTATTGTCGCTGCAGAGACGATTATTCGAAGGGATTGGATGTCATTGGGTTATGGGAATCCAATTTCTCGAGATATCTCATCCCCTCAGTCCTTATTTTCCCAGAAATTATCCACTACTGCCATTCTAACTATGATCCAACTCAAAGAGCAGTAATGTCCCCTGACCAGAGTGTTCTTTTCCCCATTACTCCCCAAGCTATCAATGCAATGCTACATTTTGAACCTGATCAAGAGTTAACACCTTTGTCTATGGAAGAACTGATTGAAAAGTCCAATCAATTGTCCCCAGAGAAATTGAAGTCTATTTGCCAGAATTTTATGTTGCCTGAACATCAACCTAGGGGCCCTCCTCCCTATGGTTTTTCTTATTTCACTAAGTTAGGAAGGCTCATCCTAAATATGATATCTTTTGTCTTGGGTTTCAATACAAGTGAATATGTTGATGAAATAACCCTGGTTTTGTTGTCTATCTTTACTCCTGGGCAACCTCCTGCAGTAAAATATGACTTTGCATCTTTCATAGCCAATAAAATCCACGACCAAGTTCATGAGGCTAGATAATGAGAAAGTGTTTAAATATTCCTCAGTCATTTATCATCTCATTATCTATTACCAATCAGAGAAATTCCCTTTTCCTGTTCAAAATCTTGATGCCAAGGGAAACCCCAGATCTGTTATATTTTGGTCTCCTATAATTCACTCTTCCTATGAATCTCCATATTCCTATGCTGAGTTCATCGATCTTTTTGTATATCCTGCAACTACATTGTTGACAGGAATTCCTCCTCCAAGGCTCAGTAATGAGATTAAGAAGACTTTGCAGCTTTCAAGAACATATAAAGTTCGAGATTGGTATTTATATCAAAACCATTCAGTCATCAGAATCTATGGATGTGAATTGCATCCATTCAAGTTGCCAAAATATGTGCCCATGAGACTTTTTGCCTTGGAATATTTCAGGCAAATGAATAATTCTGACATGATTCATTTTTGTAGTGTGAAAAAGAAAGCCCAACTCAGGATCAAAATTCAATTAGGTCCCTTCATATGCAACTCTAGGGATGTTGAGCGAGAAGCAGAAGATATACTACAAAACCATTGCAAGTTCCAAAGAAGTTTTCGTTGGGTTCCTTATGATCCATTTGGTTTTATCTGTGAAAAAAGAATGAAGAACAATTCATCCCCTTACATTCACCTCAGGATTCCTGAAATAGAACAATATGCCAATCAAGATGAATGGGTGGAAGAAACACTAGTTGAGGAATAAAGTGAAGAAGAAAAAATGAATAAAATTATGAAAGATATTGAGAAGGAGTATGACCTAGAATCTTGTGGTCAAGTGCAGGTACCTCACATTGGCACTTCTTCAGCAGGACATCTACAGCAGGGATTACAGGAAGGCAGTTCATCAATTGCAGCAGAGTCAAAAGGAAAAGGAAAGGAACCTGAAATACAGGTCATTGAAACTTTTATCATAGCAGAGAAACCTCAAACCTCCGGAGCACCAGATCAATCACAAGTTTCTCCCACTCAGGTAATTCATCCTGAAGTTTCAGAGTTGCAAAATCCATCCAATATGGAGATAGGCAAGAAAAGGCAGGTTCCAGATACTACTCCTCCCAAAGAATCCTCAGAACTACATCAAACTAAAAAGCAAAAACTCAATCCATCTCAGGAAGTGGAAATAATAGATGAGATGTTTGATGATGGTAGAGAAGATAGTCAACTAACTAGTTCTGTTAGTATGACACACACAGATCAGAAAGGAAAAGCTTTGCAAAAGAAGTTGAGTACCGAAGTATCTTCTTTTAAGCCACCAAAAACAGATACAGGTGATATAAAAAGAACTTTCATTAATATAAAGGCAAAGAATGATCCATTGAGAATGAAGGTATATGATCAATATCTTAAAATGGCTCCACATAATCAGGAAAGGTTAATGTCAGCATTTGACATTTCACAAGGAAAAATGGTGATGAGCCACTTCAAGTCCAAGGTGCCAAAACCCATGACAGCAGCTGATTATATTAGGACCAATTTTGAGGTCCTGGCTAAAGACATTCATCCCTTGGACTAGATAGAGCTGCATAAACAAACTGGGGAAATGGTGTATTCCACTCTTACTGATAAGGCCATGGCAGCCCTACAGCTGCAAGATTCTTTAAATAACACAAGCACCCAATTGCAAATTGAGAAGGCCTCTTCTCAGGCCAAAGATAATAGAATAAAGTCTCTGGAAGACATAATTATCAGCTTGGGTCACAACCCCAAAGATATCAAAGGCATTGAGGCATTAATTAAAAAGAAAGATGATGATATTGCTGCACTGAGAAAGCAGCTAAAATTGCCAACCTCCAGGCATCCCCAGACCCAAGAGGTCTTGAAGGAAAATTCACAGGAAGAAGTGATGGAGTTGCTCTTAAAAATGACTGAGCAACTGAGTGAAATAGAGAAGGAATTGGAACAAGCTTTACAAGAAAAGGAAGCTATCATGCAGGCATCCATCACAAAAGCTACTACAACTACAGGTACTACAACAGCAGATCAACAAACAGAGCCAGCACAGGTAAACACCTCTGGTTTGAGTTCTGATGAATTGGTAAAACAGATGGAAAGTTTAAAACTCAGAGTCACGGAACTCCAAACCAAAAAATTGCAGTTAGAAAATTTGGAGCAGAAATATGATACATCTAAAAAGACCGTTGCAGATAACACTAGGGAAATTAAAATATTGGAAAGATTGGTTAAGGCTTTAGAAAAAGATCTTTCATTAGAGAAGCCTTTGAGGGAAATAAATGAAATTCTTTGGAATAATATAATTGAGTTAATAAAAAGTATTTGGCCCTCTCTTCAAGCAATTTTTGAAAAAAATGACTTGATCAAAGTAGCTCAGGAAGAAATAAACAGAACAAGAGATGAATTAAGGGGCAGACCTGAGCAAGCCAATCAACTTATACAGTTTTTGAACACCCGAACTAAGCAACAGCTTGCAGTATTAGGAATTGAGGACAGGACCGGCACTATTTTGGAGATAAAAAGAGTTTTTACCAAAAGAACTTTTATGCAGAATTTGGAAAGGAAGTGCTCAGATATTCTGGCAGAAATTAATGCTTTCAAAGGAAAATTTCAGGTTCTATTGGACAGTGGGTTGCCCAGTCCTATGCTCTCAGAGGACCAGATAATGGACCTGGAAACCTATGTTAAGAAAATAGATATCCATGCTCAGAACATAACTGCTTGTTCTATCAGTTTGCCAGAAACAACGTTGCCAACAGGAAGAAATCTCTATGACAAGTTGAAGAATTTATTTCATCTTGAACATGAAATAAAGTATTTGTTCCCTAATCAGCCCACTTTTTACAAACTCACAGAGGACGATGAAAAATTGAGGAAACTTAAAAGAACCATAATAGTAGAAGATCAATGGTGGGATGATTTATTGGAAATTTTATGAAATTTATCTTCAAGTTGAGAATTTTATCTTTTTACTATCATGTAAAGGATAAAAAATGAAGACAGGTTAAAGAGTATCAGTTGGGCAGTTGAAAGAGTGTGGACAGATTAAAGAGTATCCGTAGAAACAAAGAGTATCATACAAGCAAAAGAATTACTCAAAGGGACAGCATCGAGCCCTATTATAGCACATGCTTCCAGCACATCCTCAAAAGAAGGAAACAGCACACCAGCAATTACTTTTTGTCCTATTTACGAGACCATTTGTCTCCTTTTTGTTGTAACTTACTCATTATTCACCCTAGATTATTGGCTAGGTTAGTGTGAGATTTTTTCAATCATTTTTTGTATAAATAAACCCTCAAAGAGAGTGTTGAGGGTGGATTCTATGACTTTGCTGTAACATTGAAGTTTTTTGGAATAAAATCATTTTGGAGAAATTTATTTGTGGCTTACTGGATGAAAATTTGAAGCTCAGGACTTTTTGCAGGATTCATGTGTCGAACATCAGTTCAATAAGTCTTTCTATCCTATGTCTTAAGTTTTATATCTGTTAATAATATCATTGTGTTCATTTCTGAATAATTTACATAAAGGATTGAATCAGAATTTACTTAATTGTACTTTAATTTCAGATGTGATTATTCTTAATGTTTTCCTCTAAATTGGTTATAAGCACGAATTCTTAAATGCTCTTTCTTTGCTAATTTAAACATTCTTGATTACTATAATAAAGAATTCTTCACTGCTCTTTGTTTGTGATCATTTCATTTCTTTCTTTTTGAACATGGTGAAAGATTATTAGCTGCCTTTCATCCCTTCAAACTCATCCCATCCACTTTAAATTTTAAGGATTGTTCTCTGTTTGGCTATCTTGCCCTGTAAAGCCATCTTGTGTGTAGAATAGAAATCCAGTTAAGCCATCCTTTGACTCCATAGCCCAATGCACTGAAAATCTTCAACCTTGCCCTTAGTTGGAGGATTCCACCATTCAAACAAAATCAAAACTCTTGAACTTATAACTAGCCTAAAACTTTCTAAAAACAAAGATAAATCATAAAGAGAGAGCCCTCTCTGGATGCAGATTGGCTAGATTCTGCATCTGAAGGTTGGTTTGTGGTTACCTCGGGTATACTTTCCTTTTCCACAACTTCAAGGAAAACATGAGTGATAACATAGTGGCGACTCCGCTGGGGACCTGAATCATTTTTATTTATTAATATTGTTCACTTATAAGCTATAGACAAAGTCTGAAGATTAGCCGGGTAGCCTTTGAAATTGCTTTTGCTCTGCAATTGCAAAAGTAAATAAATGTTGCTTCAGTCTATCTCTGATTTAGCTTATATACTAAACCTTAGTTTCAAAATGTTTAATCAGACTCTCCAGTTCAATAAATCTTTGAGAAAATTTTAATCATAAATCACTATTTCTTGAAGAATTTGTAGAAGTTGTATTTGTTTTTTCAATTAAAACCAAAAATCCAAAAACACAGTCTAGGAAAACTGGCTTCAGAAAGGATTCGACATACTAGGTCAAATCCGACCCTAATCCACCATCGATATTTGAAAATCCAAATCTAATTCCTATGATTCTTAGAAGACAAGGAAGTCAAGAAAGTTCTGAAAGAGGAAGCCAAGAGAGTTCTGGAAGTTCCAGACCACTTTCTAGATCTGCATCCTGTCCCGTGAAAATTATATATGTTGATGAAATTCCTTTTGATGAACGATTTGAAACATCCTTATTTGTGAATTTTTCTGAAACCGAATTATCCAGATTAGTTCCAGATCCATTTTTTTTTGAAGATTTACAATTCAGATTTGTTTCATATCACCTTGACAGACGATTACAAAACTCTATTCAATCTGAACAAACCTTTGAAGAAAATTCAAACATCTCTGTAATTACCGAAGCTTCCCCAAGTTCAGTTACTTTTTCTTAAGCTTTCCAAACACATGTCACCCCTTCTACTCCTCCATCCCCTCCTACCAGACCATCAACTCCTGTTATCCCACTATATCTTCCAATGGCCAATCGATATGCCCCTCTAAGGTTGCCTAATAATCCTGTTGCTTTGCCACAAGATTATCAGAGTAAGATAGCTCCTTTTGATGGTTCAGGTACTTACACAGCTCAACAACACACCAAAAGAATTACTGATTACTTTGAGTTCTATGAAATTGATGTTGATGATGTTCGCATGAGAATTTTTGTCCAGAGTCTCACTGGGGAAGTCAGAACATGGTTTAGGGCTCTTGCCCCAAACAGTATTGCTGATTTACCAGCTTTATATAGGGCATTTTTGAATATATGGGAGAAGAAGAAAGATCCTCTTCAGATCCTATCAGAATTTGAAAAATTGAGGAGAAAACCAAATGAAACAGTACAAGATTACATCATTAGATTTAATGAAGCCTACAACGCAGTGCCTCAAAACCTTAGACCACCTCCAGACTCAGTATTGGTTAAATTTCCTGATGGTTTTGACTCAGACATAGCATATTCACTCAGGGAAAGAGCCCCTCAAACCTTAGAGGAAATGCCAAGCATTGTGGTTAGTGTGGAAGCAAACCTCATAGAAAAACGAGCCAGAGCTAGGGCCGAAAGAAGAATGCCTATGAATGAAGAACCTTCAGCTTTTGAAAGAAAGCTGGATGCAATCATCAAAGGTATGGAAAGACTAGGAGACAGAGTGGAGACCATTGAAAGAAAGTCTTCTAGTGATAACCAGAATGTCACAAGAAACCCAAACTTTAGGAGAAATCAGAACCAAAATATTGGGAAGAATGTCCCTGACCAAAATATCAGGCCACCTTTCCAAGAAAACTTTGTTGAAGGATCAACTTCTGAAGAACCTACTAAGGATGTAGAAATAAATAATGTGACTGAAGAAAAAAAAATGAACCAAAAGTTTTCCTATCTCAGGATGATCATGAGAATCACATCCTTGAAACATTTCAAACTCATTCAGGAGAGACTTTTGATTTCAAAGAAGGCTATGACACAACAATTTATGAGGTTCATAAACAGTACAATTTGAGAAGTAGACGGATTGATGTGCCTGAGAATAGCAAACAAAAAAATGTAAAACAAAATGTCAAAGGTAAAGATAACATACCTCCTGTACAAAACATTCCCCCTGTACAAATTTTGTCTAGAACAACTCCTAACCCTTCAAATCCAATAATTGAAGATGTGTCTGACAACCAACCAAACAATAAACAACAATCTAATACTTTTCCTCCTGTAGGAAACGTAGAAGAAACAGTAGAAGTTAGTTCAGAAACACCTTCAAATCAAAATTCCACTCATGAAAAAGAGAAAAATGTTGAAGACCCAAAAAACAGAGAAAACCCAACTGTGTGAAACACTAAAACTCAAACAGAAAAACCTTTCAATCTAGAGGTTGAAATAGGCAAACTTAAGATAGCTGTTCCTTTATCAGAATTGGCTAAACATGATGTCTATAGAAGTCAAATCAGCAAATCCCTAAACATTAACATTACTGGAATGGATGATTCAGTGAATATTCTTGATGATCAGCCTAAACTCCTTTTTTGGCCCTAAAGTAAATGGCAAACCAGAAAGTGGAGGGACACCTCCATTTTATGTAAGCCTGAATATTCATGACAAGATACTCCATAATGCAATGCTTGATTTTGGAGCATCTCACAATTTGATGCCAAAAGCAGTGATGGAAAGATTAAATCTAGATATTACCAGACCATACAAAGATTTGTTTTCTTTTGATTCTAGTCAAGTAAGATGTTTAGGTTTGATTAAAGATTTGTGTGTTACTTTGGTACAATACCCTGCTAAATCTGTTCTGATGGATATAGTAGTGGCTGATATCCCTCCTAAATATGGTATGTTGTTGTCTAGATCCTGGGGTGCTAAACTTGGAGGATCTATTCAACTCGACATGTCATATGCCACTATTTCAGTATTTGGTCAACCTAAAAGATTATATAGAGAAACCTTGATGAAGTACTTGGTGAGTAGCCATGAGAAGCCTGAAAACTTCCCTGTCTATTCAGTACATTCTGATATGGATTCTTTCATCTTTTACAATGCTGAAATGGACCTTCCAACTGAGCTAGAAGCCCCTGAAAAGGAAACTACAACTACATCCACTATTCAAATTGAAGAGATTTCTGAAAACAAAGAAACACCAGATGATCAAGAAATACCAGGAAAAACTAAACAACTAGCTCCTGTCAAGAAACATTTTAAAACAATTGATGAGGATTATGAACATGAAATTCTGTGGCATTTAGAATTTGATAGCTCGGTAAACAAATTAGGAGCAGGAGCTGGGATTTGGTTACATAATGTTGAAAATAATCATGCTGAGGGTCATGCTTATAGGTTAAATTTCAAATGCACTAACAACATGGCAGAGTACGAAGCTCTTTTGTTAGGGCTTAAACATGTCAAGAAGCTAGGAGCTATTAGAGTATCAATCATAGGAGACTCCGAGCTAATTATTCAACAAATCAAAGGAGAATGTTCAACAAAAGACATGAGATTGAAACAATACAGAGAAACAGTTGTGGAAATTCTCAATACATTTCTGCAAGCTCAACTTTCCAAGATTCCCAGAAAACAAAATCTGCATGCTCACAGTCTTGCAATGTTCGCTAGCACATGTAAGTTACCTTTTGATCCTAATCATCAGTTTTCAGCTGAGATTAGACATAGGCCTGCTATACCGGACAATCTTTTGAATTGGCAAGTATTTGTAAATAATAATCAAATCAATAGTTTTTTGGCACTTCAAAATGAGTTTTCTAACTGTAATATAGATGAAGACATAACTATTGATGAATTTGATCAAGGAAAAGAACAAAAAATAGATATTTCAAGAGAATGCAATTCATATGCTGCACCCAACCACATTCACAGTAAAAGACATGCAAAATTTGAAACATATGGAATCTGATGAGATCATAGAAGATGAGACAGAAATCATCAATTTAAAAGATAATTATTTGCCCAAAGGATTAACTCATTTGGAAGATCTTTTTGACTCAAATGATATTCCATTTAGACCTAAAATGGAACCTGTTAAAGCTGATATGGAAGAATGCAACTTAGAAACCCCAGAAAATCCCAAAATGGTTAAGTTGTCCAAGTCTCTGCCAAGAGATCAAAAGGTTAAATATGTTGAACTATTGAAAGAATTCCAGGATGTTTTTGCCTGGAGTTATGAAGATCTTAAATCATATGATACATCCATAATTCAACACACTATACCTTTGAAACCGGATCAGAAACCTTTCAAACAGAAACTTAGAAGAATAAATCCTGTTTTATTACCTTCAATTGAAAAGGAAATTAAAAGAATGTATGAAGCAGGAATTATAGCTCCTATTAGGTTCTCAGAATGGGTTTCCAATCTAGTACCAACAAGAAAGAAAACTGGAGAAATTAGACTGTGTGTCGATTTAAGAAATTTGAATAAAGTTTCTTTAAAAGATAACTATCCTTTACCTAAAATGGACCATATTCTACAAAGGGTAGTAGGATCTTCTAGGATATCTCTATTGGATGGATTTTCAGGGTATAACCAGATTCTGGTTCATCCTAATGATCAAGACAAAACAGCATTTACAACACCATGGGGTACGTTTAAATATGTCAAAATGCCATTTGGACTAAAGAATGCAGGAGCTACATTTCAAAGAGCAATGGACATTGCTTTTGCTAAAGAAATCCATGATTTTCTGGTTATTTATCTAGATGATTTTACTATTTTTTCTAAAACAGATCAAGAACATTTAGATCATTTAAGGCAAGTATTTATAAAATGCAGAAAGTATGGGATTTCTTTAAACCCTAAAAAGTCATTGTTTGGTTTGGAAGAAGGAAAGCTTTTAGGCCATATTATTTCTAAAGATGGCATTAGGATTGATCCAGAAATAATACAAGCAATTTTGCAGATACCTCATCCCAGAAACATAAAAGAGTTGCAAGCATTCATAGGGAAGATTAATTTCTTGAGAAGATTTATTTCTAGTTTAGCTGAGTTACTTAGATTGCTTACTAACATGTTGAGGAAATATTCAAGCATTGAATGGACTGTAGAAGCCAAGCAATCATTCGAAGAAATAAAAATGGCTTTAACAAGAACACCAGTTCTTACCAGTCCCAAATTTGACAGAGATTTCATTATTTTTTCATTTGCTTCTGAACATACAGTTGCAGCTGTTTTACTTCAAAAAGATGATCAAGGGTGTGAAAAACCAATAGCATTTTTTAGTAAAGCACTTAGAGATGCATCTTTGAAATACAATATTATGGAAAAACAGGCTTTTGCATTGGTAAAAGCAATCAAAGATTTCAGAGTTTACATATTATATTCTCATGTGATAGCTTATGTGCCTAATGTTGTAGTTAAAGAAATCTTGACTCAAGATGGCATTGAAGGCAAAAGAGGTAAGTGGATAGCTACCATATTAGAATATGATATTGAGATTAAACCAACAAAACTCATAAAAGGTCAAGGTTTAGCTCAACTCATGACTGAAACTAATTGCCAAGCCTTAGACATTAATGAACTGGATAACGAACAGGAGATGGCAACTCCACAGATCAGTCAAACATTTTTAGATTCACCCTGGTACACTGATATTATTCATGTTTTATTAAACCTGCAAGCTCCTCCAGGGTTTTCCAGAACGAAACGAAGATTTTTGAAAATGACATCTTTGAAATATTGTATTTTAGATGGCACTCCATTTTGGAAAAATCATGAAGGAATCTTATTGAATTGTCTATTAAAAGATGAAACTGATAAAGTTCTTAATGAATTTCATGCAAGGGATTGTGGTGGGCATCTCTACTGGAAATCAACTGCAGACAAAATCTTAAGGGCTGGTTTTTACTGGCCAACTTTATTTTCTGATGTTAAGAAATTTGTAACATCTTATCACAAATGTCAGATATTTGAGGGTAAAAGAAAGTTGTTACCTTTACCATTAAAACCAATCTCCACAGAAAGACCTTTTCAACAATGGGGATTAGATTTTATTGGAGAAATTCATCCCCCTTCTTCAAGGCAACACAGATGGATTCTTACTGCCACAGACTACTTCACTAAATGGATTGAATCTATCCCATGCAGACAGGCCAATGATTCTGTAATTATAGGGTTTTTAGAGACCAATATACTTTCAAGATTTGGTTGTCCAGAGAAGATTATAACAGATAATGCTGCTGCATTTAAGTCAAAGAAAATGATTAGTTTCTGCAATAAATATCATATTACTTTGGGCCATTCAACAGCCTATTACCCTCAAGGTAATGGACTAGCAGAATCCTCCAATAAAAGCCTTATTAATATCATCAAAAAATTATTGGAAGAAAATAAAAAGAATTGGCATAAGAAACTTACTAATGCATTGTGGGCAGACAGACTTACAACTAAGAAATCAATTGGGACTAGTCCATATGAATTAGTTTATGGTATTGAAGCAAGATTCCCATCATCTTTAGGAATTCCTGTTATGAAGTTACTTCAAGAGGCTCAAGTGGAACCAAATGACATTCAGAGAAGAATTAACCAAACAATTCACTTGCAGCAAACCAGAGAAGAAGTGTATCAACGATCTCAAGTCTTGCAGGAAAATTTAAAGAAAATGTTTGACAGAAGAACTAAGGCAGAAGATTTTCAACTAGGAGACAAAGTCCTAAGATGGGATTCTAGAAGAGAAGAGAAAGGGAAACATGGGAAATTTGATTTGTTGTGGAAATGGCCTTATATCATTCATGCCTTGCAGGGAAACAACACATAATTTTTGAAGGATTTGGACAATTCAGAATCTGAAGAAGGACCAGTCAATGGTCGAATGCTGAAGCACTATTTTGATCCTATTTACTAGGATGTTTTTATTTTTCTAACTTGTACATAATCTATCATTTTCTAATGCAGTTTTGATTGGATGGTGACTTCTTGGAGTTGAAGCCCTAAGTGAAGGCCCTAAGCTTCAAAAGTTTCACTATCATATGTACAATAAAGCAACCAGAAGAAGGAGATTACATAGTTCAGTTTGAAGACATTTTGAGGCATCTGACCTGTTGTTCTTGACTTTCCACAAGGAAAAGCCATCCCCAAGTGGAGCCAGTGTTAGTCTCCTATACCAATAGGTGTCATTTTTCATGATTGTCTTGCTTGAACTATGGAATATGTTTAAACCTTTTTTCTTGAGCAAAGGTGTTCCATATTCTTGAAAAACCAAAAAATCAAAAAATTTAAAAAATGTATAGAGGGTATACCCTAAAAGAAAAATCAAAGGGTAAGAAAAATAAAGTGGTCAAAAAAGTGAAAAAATGAACCCCAAGCAAAAAATAGACCAAGGAAAGTGTGCAAATCCAAATGCCACTACTATTTCATTTTTGTAAATAAGTGATTGTGTGCAGCTTGTCAAAATTTTGCCACAATTTATGAAGAGTCAAACTGTTTAAACTTGACTCATTCATTTTTCAATTTCATGTTGTAGATTAGAGAATAAATATCTGACCAAACAGTTTAATCTTGGCAGATAAGTAGATAGGTAGAGTTAATAAAAGGTGCTCAATATTTTAATCTAAGCCCTTGGATGTAATAAGGATAGAATTAGATAGATTTTCCTTGTAAAAAGGAAAAGGTTGATAAGGGTTTGCAAGTCCAAATGCACCCTAATAAAGAAGAGAAAATGGTAGTGTCAAGTAGATAGGGTAGGTAGAAGGTGCTGCAAAGTTTTATATGATGACTAATGGTGCTAAATATGTTTAATCCTTTACTTTCATCACAAGTACTGAAACAAGAAATGCACTGGAGAATTCAAAGAAAGAAAATTCAAAATCATTAACTTCCCACATCACTTTCTCCCTAAGTTTGTACTAATTTCCCCAAAGTGCTAAGGTATTTGGAGATCAAAGGGGCTCAAGGCATTTCCTTGACTTTTGGAGGGACCGGACCCTCGGCCTAATGATCAAAAAGACCTAAGTACTTGAGATCATTTGTCATTATAATCATTCACTTTTAACCTTTTCCTAAGTTAAATCCTATTTTACTTAGGAAAATCATGTAAATTTCCACAATAATCTCTCAAAATCACTTACTATTCTATATTAAAGTGTTGAAATTAAGACGATGTGATTTACTTCAGAAATCTTCACTTTCTTGGTTAAAGTTAAGTATTTTGAGTTTACCTTGTCCTTTGTCATATTAAGTTCTGATCTATTTACTAAATCCCTAGTCAAAATGCCTTATCCTAAGTATATAACTCCTTTTATATAAATATCCAAAAAACCCATCTTATTATAAAGTTTAACCAAAGTGTTTATTTCCCAATTATTCATTAAAAACCCGCATTATGCGCCCTTTGGTTAAATATATCATTATATAATAGTCCCGCCCCTTATGGTAGTTAAATTGATTTAATTTATTACCATATAATAAGAAATATCAAGAAAAACATTTAAACATATAATTTTATATGTTTAAAAAGAAAAATGAATAATGCCGAAGTTTTAATTTAAACTAAAAACTTCGGAAAAAACCCCCATTCCACCGTGGCTCATCCACTTGGTATCCCACCCGACACTTTAACCATAATCGAGACCCTACTATAACCCCAATTTTTCATTAGACCATGGGATTAATTAATTATCAGAATTAATTGATAACCACTCCCTCCGCCTATCAAAAGCCTCCCGGGATGATTAATTAAACAATAAATCATTTCAAAAACCCGACGGGCCCACACATTAAACCCCCGCTTACTCCATTTCCCTTCCACCATCCGATCTCCCGCTACGAGATCTACGGCTAACATTCATTCCGCTAGACATCCAATAGCCAAACAATAACCCGTGGGGGCACGGTGGTTTTGAAACCGCCCTCCGTCCACGTGTCAATGCCCCAATGGAATCGCTGCCCTCTCGTTTAATACCACTATTGCCCATAAGCGGTGCGGGGATTACCGCTTACCGCCCGGCCCCTGCCACACGTCAGCCCGTACTGATATGACGTCATTCCTCGAAAAAATAAAAACCCCTTTTTTGACTTTGGAAATAAAACAAATTTTCGTGTTTTTTATGTCATTTTCATTATTTGAAAGCGACTGCGCCTTCCACTACAAAATTCAAATTTTCACTGAAATCTACTGTTCTATCCGATTTCGCTCCAGAATTCCACCGGACCAATGTTCGAGCATCCTCTTGCCACCGCCTGATACCTATTAAAACCCAGTTTGCCTCCAAGAACATGTATTTATTCTATTGCGCTCTAAACTTCAAAAGAAACTTTGGTTTCCTTGTTTTCCACTGGATTAGTGATTAAAACTTATCGATAAGATCATTCCCTGAGGTTTAAAACTGTGAATTCTTCCCCCAAACTTACAATTGTGCCAATTTCCCTCATTAAAACTGAAATCACGACATTTCTATGAAGAAAACCTGGAAACTTCCATTTTGAATACACAAGAACCAAAATGGAAGCTCCGGCAGCCCTGAATGTAACCCCATTGAATGCCCCCCACAGAGAGTTAGAATATTTGCCCTTAGTGGATAAAGATTTTCAGATTAAAGACTTAGTGTTTGATGAAAGCCCCCTTCTGAGTTATTGTCACTGTAGAGACGATTATTCGAAGGGATTGGATGTCATTGGGTTGTGGGAATCCAATTTCCCTAGATATCTCATCCCCTCAGTCATTAATTTCCCAGAAATTATCCACTATTGCCATTCTAACTATGATCCGACTCAAAGAGCTGTAATATCCCCTGACCAGAGTGTTATTTTACCCATTACTCCCCAAGCCATCAATGCAATGCTACATTTTGAAACTGATCAAGAACTAGCACCTTTGTCTATGGAAGAACTGATTGAAAAGTCTAATCAATTGACCCCAGAAAAATTGAAGTCCATTTGCCAGAATTTTATGTTGCCTGAACATCAACCTAAGGGCCCTCCTCCCTATGGTTTTTATTATTTCACTAAGTTGGGAAGGCTCATCCTAAATATGATATCTTTTGTCTTGGGTTTCAATACAAGTGAATATGTTGATGAAATAACCCTGGTTTTGCTGTCTATCTTTACTCCTGGACAACCTCCTGCAGTAAAATATGACTTTGCATATTTCATAGCCAATAAAATCCACGACCAGTTCATGAGGCTAGATGATGAGAAAGTGTTTAAATATTCCTCAGTTATTTATCATCTCATTATCTATTATCAATTAGAAAAGTTCCCTTTCCCTGTTAAAAAGCTTGATGCTAAGGGAAACCCTAGGTCAGTTATATTTTGGTCTCCCATAATTCACTCTTCCTACAATTCTCCCTATTCCTATGCTGAGTTCATCGATCTTTTTATATATCCTGCAACTACCTTGTTGACAGGAATTCCTCCTCCAAGGCTCAGTAATGAAATCAAGAAGACCTTGCAGCTTTCAAGGACATATAAAGTTGGAGATTGGTATTTATATCAAAACCATTCAGTCATCAGAATCTATGGATGTGAATTGCATCCATTCAAGTTACCAAAATATGTGCCCATGAGACTTTTTGCCTTGGAATATTTCAGGCAAATGAATAATTTTGATATGATTCATTTTTGTAGTGTGAAAAAGAAAGCCCAACTCAGGATTAAAAGTCAATTAGGTCCTTTCATCTGCAACTCTAGGGAGGCTGAGCGAGAAGCAGAAGATATACTACAAAGCCATTGCAAGTTCCAAAGAAGTTTCCGTTGGATTCCTTATGATCCATTTGGTTTTATTTGTGAAAAAAGAATGAAGAACAAGTCATCCCCATATATTCACCACAGGATTCCTGATATAGAACAATATGCTAACCAAGATGAATGGGTTGAAGGAACACTAGTTGAGGAAGAAAGTGAAGAAGACAAAATGAATAAAATTATGAAAGATCTTGAGAAGAAGTATGACCTTGAATCTTTTGCACAGGTGTAGGTACCTCACATTGGCACTTCTTCAGCAGGATATCTACAGCAGGGATTACAGGAAGGCAATTCATCAATTGCAGCAGAGTCAAAAGGCAAAGGAAAGGAACTTGAAATACAGGTCATTGAAACTTTTATTATGGCAGAGAAACCTCAAACCTCCAGGGCACCTGATCAATCACAAGTTTCTCCCACTCAGGTAAAACATCCTGAAGTTTCAGAATTACAAACTCCATCCAATATGGAAATAGGAAAGAAAAGGCAGGTTCCAGATACTACTCCTCCCAAAGAATCCTCAGAGATACATCAAGCCAAAAAACAGAAACCAGATCCACTTCCAGATGTGGAAATCATTGATGAAATATTTGATGATGGAAGGGAAGACAGTCAACTAACTGGCACAGTTAGTGAAACAAACACAGGCCAGAAAGGAAAAGCTTTGCAAAAGCAATTGAGTATTGAAGTATCTTCTTTCAAGCCACCTAAAACAGATACAGGGGATATAAAAAGAACTTTCATTAATATAAAGGCAAAGAATGATCCATTGAGAATGAAAGTATATGATCAATATCTGAAAATGGCTCCACATAATCAGGAAAGGTTAATGTCAGCATTTGACATTTCACAAGGAAAAATGATGATGAGCCACTTCAAGTCCAAGGTACCAAAACCTATGACAGCAGTTGATTATATCAGAACAAATTTTGAGGTCCTGGCAAAGGAAATTCATCCTTTGGACCAGATAGAGCTGCATAAAAAAACTGGGGAAATGGTGTATTCCACTCTTACTGATAAGGCCATGGCAGCCCTAAGGCTGCAAGATTCTTTAAATAACACAAGCACCCAATTGCAAATTGAGAAGGCCTCTTCTCAGGCCAAAGATAACAGAATAAAGTCTCTGGAAGACATAATCATCAGCTTGGGTCACAACCGCAAAGATATCAAAAGCATTGAGGCACTAATTAAGAAGAAAGATGATGACATAACTGCACTGAGAAAGCAGCTGAAATTGCCAGCCTCAAGGCATCCCCAGACCCAAGAAGTTTTGAAGGGGAATTCACAGGAAGAGATAATGGAGTTGCTCTTAAAAATGACTGAGCAACTGAGTGAAACAGAGAAAGGATTGGAACAAGCTTTACAAGAAAAGGAAGTTATCATGCAGGCATCCATCACAGAAGCTACTACAACTACAGGTACTACAACAGCAAATCAACAAACAGAGCCAGCGCAGGTAAACACTTCTGGTTTGAGTTCTGATGAATTGGTAAAACAAATGGAAAGTCTAAAACTCAGAGTCACAGAACTTCAAACCACAAAATTGCAGTTAGAAAATTTGGAGAAGAAATATGGTACATCTAAAAAGACCGTTGCTGATAACACTAGGGAAATTAAAAGATTGGAATGATTGGTTAAGGCTTTAGAAAAAGATCTTTCATTAGAGAAGCCTTTAAAGGAAATAAATGAAATTCTTTGGGACAATATAATTGAATTAATAAAAAGTATTTGGCCCTCTGTTCAAGCAATTTTTGAACAAAATGACTTGATTAAAGTAGCTCAGGAGGATATAAACAAAACAAGAGATGAATTAAGGGGCAGACCTGAGCAGGCCAATCAACTTATACAGTTTTTGAACACTCGGACTAAGCAACAGCTTGCAGTGTTAGGACTTGAAGACAGGACCGGCACTATTTTGGAGATAAAAAGAGTTTTCACCAAAAGAACTTTTATGCAGAATTTGGAAAGGAAGTGCTCAGATATTCTGGCAGAAATCAATGCTTTCAGAGGAAAATTTCAGGTTTTGCTGGACAGTGGGTTACCCAGTCCTATGCTCTCAGAGGACCAGATAATGGACCTGGAAACCTATGTTAAGAAAATAAATATCCATGCTCAGAACGTAATTGCTTGTTCTATCAGTTTGCCAGAAGCAACGTTGCCAACAGGAAGAAATCTCTATGACAGGCTGAAGAATTTATTTCATCTTGAACATGAGATAAATTATTTGTTCCCCAATCAGCGCAATTTTTACAAACTCACAGAGGCTGATGAAACATTGAGAAAACTTAAAAGAACCTTAATAGCAGAAGATCAATGGTGGAATGACTTATTGGAAATTCTATGAAATTTATCTTCAAGATGAGAATTTTATCTTTTTACTATTATGAAAAAGATAAAAAATGAGCACAGATGAAAGAGTATCAGTTGCACAGGTTAAAGGGTATATGTAGAAACAAAGAGTATCAGACAAGCTAAAGAATTACTCAAAGGGACAGCATCGAGCCCTATTATAGCACCAGCTTCCAGCACATCCTCAAAAGGAGGAAACAGCACATCAGCAATTACTTCTTGTCCTATTTACGAGACCATTTGTCTCATTTTTATTGTAACTTAGTCATTAATCACCCTAGAATATTGGCTAGGTTAATGTGAGATTTTTTCAATTATTTTTTGTATAAATAAACCCTCAAAGAGAGTTTTGAGGGTGAGTTCTAATACTTGGCTGTGACATTGAAGTTTTTAGAATAAAAGCATTTTGGGAGAAATTTATTTGTGGCTTACTGGATGACAATTTGAAGCTCAGGACTTTTTGCAGGATTCATGTGTCGGACTGTAGTTCAATAAGTCTTTCTATCCTATGTTTTAAGTTTTATATCTCGTTTATAATATCATTATGTCCATTTCCGAATAATTTACATAAAGGATTGAATCATAATTTACTTAATTGTACTCGTTTCGCATGTGATTATTCTTAATGTTTTCCTCTAATTTGC
Source organism: Pinus albicaulis (assembly GCA_034641835.2). NCBI lineage: Eukaryota > Viridiplantae > Streptophyta > Pinopsida > Pinales > Pinaceae > Pinus > Pinus albicaulis. The sequence continues at coordinate 1,410,774,262 of CM076570.1, read as the reverse complement.
TATAAGCACGAATTCTCAAATGCTCTTGCTTTTGCTAGGCCCTCTAGATATAATTACTATAATAAAGAATTCTTCATTTCTCTTTGTTTGTAGTCATTTCATTTCTTTCTTTTGAACATGGTGAAAGATTCTTAGCTGCCTTTCATCCCTTCAAAATCATCCCATCCACTTTAAATTTTAAGGATTGTTCTCTGCCTGGCTATCTTGGCCTGCAAAGCCATCTTGTGTGTAGAATAGAAATCCAGTAAAGCCATCCTTTGACTCCATAGCCCAATGGACCGAAAATATTCAACCTTGCCCCTAGTTTGCATTCCACAATTTTCAAACAAATTCTCGACTTATAAACAGCTCAAAAACCTTCTAAGAACAAAGATAAATCATAAAGAGAGAGCTTCTCCTCTCTGGATGCGCATTGGCTAGATTCGTATCCGGCTGTTGGCTTGTGGTTACCTGCATACATTCCTTTTTCCACAACTTCAAGGAAAACCCGAGTGATAACACCCGTAAATCTCGCAATTCAAAAATGGTCAAAAATGCCTTATTAGATCTTTGCAACACTTAAAAATTCATTTGAGTGGCTCATATTTTGGTAAATTAACAAGGAAATTTGAGTTGCGCCATTGGCGCGGGTCTGTGCCCGATACCCACGCCAATTGGCCGAGCCCTAAATTTGTAAAAGGGTTCCTCTAGAGGTCAAATACACAATGGAAATTTACAAAAAATGAATCAAAGCAAAGCTAACAG
>CM076570.1:1410553923-1410773418 GCA_034641835.2 Pinus albicaulis | reverse complement strand
CCGAGGAAAGTGTTCCGTATTAGGGGGGGGAGATGCAACACCCCAATATCATGAATATTTTTTCATTTACTATGTTACTCAAACTTGGTAAATTTTGGTAAGTAAATTATGAAAATTGGGGAAGATTATTTAAACCATCTTATTTTCTTAGTCTTTAATTATTAAAAAAATTTCAATGGACAAACTTGGTATTTACGGGAGAGACCCAAGACAACAAAAAGAAAACCATCAAACAGTTAGAAAAATGGTTACATCCTCTTGTTTCCCTAAATATGAATTTCTCAGTGGGAATGAGAAAAGGCCAAGGACAACAAGAAAGAGGTTGGTGGCACTAGTAGAGAGGAGTAACTCAGGGCAAGATATTGCCATTTTTGGGAATTCTAGAGATGCTTTGTATACCAGTGGAGACCTTGTTGAATCACATAAGATGGCTGGATAGGAGGCCCTGAGGCTATATTAGACCTTGTTGGTCTTCGTTTTCTTACTGTTTTGTGGGTTGTAAGCTTGGGGGAAGCTTACAAGGTAATTTATGAACTCACCGTTGGGAGGCAAAGGTCAAATTCCCAGTAAATACCTTAACTGTTCGTTGAGAGATAAGTAATATTTTGATATTTTGTGTAAAATTTGGAAAAGTGTTTTCTTGTTATTTTACGATTTGATGAATTTTGTAGATTGTTTTTAAAATAAGCATAGGTGATCTGAAAGGATTGTATTAGTTTTTTGTGCTAAGTGTCCTTTCATTATAAAAAACATGTACAATTTGTTTGCTTAAGGAAGGAGTATTTTAACCATGAAACATAGATGAATGAACTTTAAGCATGAAAATAAGCCTAAATAACAATGTACAACAGTGTATAACATACACAGTAGGCATGATGAAGCATTTCACCCCTCCTAGGCTACATTTGTTGGTCCAACTCCCAATGGCATGTCCCTCTTTGTCATTATGCTCAAAATTGCAAATACATGTGTTTACAGGCCTCTAATGGTTGTTTTCTCTGCATGAGTGGCTCCATAATGCTCAAATTAGTCTTGGTAGACTCTTGTTTCACCCAAATTGGTCGAAATTTGACCTCCCAAATTGTTTTTCCCAATAGCAACTAGAAAAACTCCACTAAAAGTGGATACTACACTTATCCACACTCTAAAATTAGCCAAACCCCTACATTTAAGGGCGCACTTCAAATATAATTGTTTGTTAACCATAACATTGAATGCTAGGGAGGGAGTGGCCACATGCCAACCCCCGAAACCCCACATTCATAAACATGGAGCGGAACTCACGGTCTAACCACCATGGACCATACAGTAAACTAGAGTTCGGCTCAGAGTTCCCGCAACCACCACCTTAAATATAGCTGCACTGCAAGGATACACGTGTGACATCATTGAGAGTTAATGCCACACATTTGTTTGAACTGTCGAAGAGTTTACATAACCGCCAGAGCAACTAACCATGTGAACAGGATAGACGAAGGCGTCGGAGTTAGTGGTTTAATTAACCGCCAGTTGAATATTTGATGTCACAGTGTGACATGTGACCATGACCATTTCCGCCGGTGTTAAGGTTTGTAGCCGCTAGTTTAAACAATTTGATGTTGTGGTTTAGAATGTTCCATGTGACCAACAACCTTGGGGCCGCCGACGGTCTCCCCCTCAACCATGAAACGTTTACTCTTTAACATAATGTGGAAGATGTATAGGTTAAGAAAAAATGAATAGGAGAGATGGTCATGAGGTTTGTTGGTGGGTGGTAGGTCATGGGTTCAACCCCTACTCTGCCCCAAAAATTTTGTTAAACAGGTCAATGAACTTTCCGCCAAACTTGGAGCTTGACTCCAGCTTAAACCTCCGCCATGCTTATTTAGAAGGCTCCTCCAACCTTGGTTGAATTTTCCAATTAGCAAGTTGAAAACTTTAGGATATACATATCTATATATGTGTGTGTGTGTGTGTGTGTGTGTGTCCAATTTAATCCCACCATAAACCTTAGTCCATAAATAATTCGACTATCCAACGACTATCCAATTAATTCCACTTGCCTACCATGGGTGGGAGGGAGGGTACGTGGCATGCCACATGACCCTTCCCCATTAGCCATCATAAAATGACATGCCAACATTAATAAAATCAACTTAGACTTAAAAATAAAATAAAAAATTCACTTCCTAGTCATCTTCAACAAATTCGAAGATGCCACTTGGCGCGATGTCATCGGCTAATTATGGAGAAGAATTCTTGCATTGCTGACTAGACCTACCACATCAGCACTGTACCTGTTCTACTCATTTTTTGCCTGTTTTGGAAAACATACAGAACATGATATCTCCCTCATATGACATTGGTTTTTAGAACCGTTCACGACGCTAGAATCACAACGATGAGACCTATACGGTCGCTTAGGTTTGGTACAGTTTTTAGCACTTTCAATTTTGAGCATAACACATGATCTCTTGATCACACCTCCCCACTGGGAAGCTTTTGGACCCCAAAATATCTCTGGATTACTGAACATGAAGATGAGGAGACTGTGTCCCCACTCTTCCTGTCTTTATCCAATGAAATTTCCCTAATTTCATTAATTGGAGCTTTTCATGAAAAACCAAAATTTTCCTTAATTTCGTCGCCCAACCATTGTTGTCTTTGACACTGCCATGCTACACATTTTCTGAACTTGTAGAACAACAATCTAACTTTGCAGTAAACATCTTGTTTCTACATTGGTCTATAATCAAAGGAAACTTGGAATTTTTCTCACCTTGCATTCTGTCCTTATGGCGATTTTTTGTTGCTTTTGCCTTGAACTTGTGTCGACTCTTGACCAAGTTTCTTCGCCATTGTACCATGCCTTTCAGAAACCAACAATAAACATTTCTGAATCATGTGCCTTCTTTGCCAAGTTGTTCTTCCTCTCTTTGACCTTTGCAACTTCTTGAACTAACACTTTGTTTTTAGCACTGTTCAACACCAATGTCGACTGCTGCAACTGCTTGTCATCTTCTTTCAAAGAAAACGTGCTTTCAAACTGAAACAACTCATTACATACATCATTATTTGTTTGAAAAGGATGATGTAAAACATCTTTGTGTTTAATCATCATCGATGTCAAGTTTTGGCTTGCATTGACTAGCCTCTTCATTTGCCCTGCATTAACTAAAGAAGTGTCTAGTTTCTTGCGATGAGCTCTCACAATATACTCCTTGCCATCTTTGAATAAATGGTATTTGTTCTCATGGTGATGGAAGATTTCTTTCTTATCATACAAGTAAGGACTGCCCAACACCATACCTATTATATCAAGGGGAATAACATCTAATTCAACTGTGTCAATGAAATGTGCAGTTATTGCAAAGCGCAACATGCACTTCTTTGAAACCTGTAAATTTGCATCCTTACAAATCCAACCAAGTGGATATGGTTTCATATGTGGAATGGTCTCAAGATTAATTTTCTTTACCAAGTCTTCAGGGATTAAATTTTCTTGCGACCCACTGTCAAACAATGTGTCAACCTTGGTACGTTTGGAAATGAACCTCACATGAAACAGTTCAATTCTCTCTTCTTCATTTGGAGCTTGTATGTGACAGTTAGATATACTAGAACTGGGTTTAGTTTCAATATCTTTCCCCTTCATATTCTTTAGTCCCATAGCTATGATTTTAGTTTCATCTCCTGAATCTAAACCTATGTCTTGTTCAACTATTACAGCAGTTTTTCCTTTCTCCTTGGATTTCTCTTTGGCTTTAAAAATTTCTGGTTTCAACACTGGGTGAAGTTTCCAACAATGGTCTTCATCATGGCTAGTTTTAGAACAGTTCTTGAAAAATAATTTTCCCTTCTCTTTTCTGATATTTTCATTTCTCTTTTTCTTCCATTTGCCTTTAAACTCATTTTCCTCATTCTCATCTATGTTTTGTTTTCCCCTTGCCTCCAAGTGTGTGGCATGTATACAAACTTCATCTAGGCTTGTAGGGCTAAACATGGGGATAGTATGTCTTAGGTAGGTATGTAAGCCTCCTATATACTTGAGCAAAGTGTCTTGGCTCTAGAAATCTACTCCTAATAAGAGAGCTCTTCTCCTAAATTCTTGAGTATAAACTTGTACATTTTTTCCTTTCAATTGTTTAAAAATTTGCCAGTCCATTATGGCTTTCTGCATGTGAGCTAATGGATAAAAATGTTGTTTTATTGCAGAAATGAAGTCAGTTCATGATAGGATTATAGGATAATCTTACCATGCTTCTTGATCTCCTCCTTTATCTTGACTTCCCACCAAACAAGTGTTGCACCTTCCATTATCAATGTAGCTAGTTGGATTTTGGTATCATCGTCATGAAAATTTTGGATTCTCAAATAGACCTCCAATTGCCTAATCCAATTATCAAGCTTTTCTGCATTTACTTCACCATTAAACATTAGAAATTCAAACTTAAAATAAAGTTTTAGAAAAGGACTTTTACCAGTTTTCTTTGACTTGTATGGCTGGTGTACTGAAGTTGAAGTAGAGGATGTTGAGGATGAAGATGAGGGTGATGATGGTGACTTTCCATTGTCTCCATTTCCTCCATTGCCCTTCTTTGATTTATCTTCATCATTGTGGCCTCCTGATGATCCCCATCCTTCCTTGTGAAGTTTGGACCTTTATTCTTCTAGCTTCTCATTCCTTTCTTGATAAAGGACTCTAACCATCTCAGTCAATTCAAGAAATGCTTTTTTGTACACTCTTTCTTCCTCTTTGGGATCCATCTCTTCATGTATTTCTCCTTCTCCCGGAGGCATGCTAAATGCTACTTCTACTTCTTTTGGAGGTGAGCTAGGTGGTGGAGAATGTGGCAATCTTTCCCTCCTTTGTTGTGGCTCACTTTGAGAACCTCTTGCTTCCACCAATTTGCCTTCTCCTCTCTTAAGCTTGAGCCTAGTAAGCATGAAAACCCTTGAAAATAGTTAAACAAATATTTGCACACAAAAACACCAGAGATTAAACTCTAGCTCCGATACCAACCTGATCTGAAAGGAGTGTATTAGTTTGCTATGCTAAGTGTCCTTTCAGTATTAAAAACATGTACAATTTGTTTGATTAAGGAAGGAGTATTTTAACCATGAAACATAAATGAATTTGTGAACTTTAAGCATGAAAATAAGCCTAAATAACGTTGTACAACAGTGTATAACAGAGAATAAACATCACACATAAGTTTTACACAGCAGGCATGATGAAGCATTTCACCCCTCCTGGGCTACATCTACTGGTCCAGCTCCCAATGGCATGTCCCTCTTTGTCATTATGCTCAAAATTGTAAATACATGTGTTTATAGGCCTCTAATGGTTGTTTTATTTGCACGAGTGGCTCTAGAATGCTCAAATTAGTCTAGGTAGACTCTTGTTTCACCCAAATTGGTCGAAAATTGACCTCCCAAAGTGTTTTTCCCAATAAAAACTAGAAAAACTCCACTAAAAGTGGAGACTACACTTATCCACACTCTAAAATTAGCCAAAACCCCTAAATTTAAGGGCACACTCCAAATATAACTATCTGTTAACTATAACATTGAATGCTGGGGAGGGGGTGGCCACATGCCAACCCCAGAAACCCCACGGTCATAAACATGGAGCGGAACTGACAATCTAACCATCGTGGACCATACAGTAAACTAGAGTTCGGCTAGGAGTTCCCTCAACCACCATCTTAATTGTAGCCACACCGCAATTATACACATGTGATAACATTGAGAGTTGATGCCGTGGGTTTGTTTGAATTGTCAGAGAGTTTACATAACCGCTGGAGCAACTAACCATGTGAATAGGATAGACAGAGGCACCAGAGTTAATGGTTTGATTAACTGTTGGTTGAATATTTTATGTCACGGTGTGACATGTGACCATGAACATTGTCGCCGGTGTTAAGGTTTGTAGCCGCCATTTTAAACGGTTTGATGCTACGGTTTAGAATGTTCCATGTGACCAGCAACCTTGGGGCCGCCGGCTGGTTGGGGCCATTGGCAGGTTGGGGCTGTCGGTGGGTTGGGACCGCCGGCGATCCCCCCCTCAACCATGAAACGTTTACACTTTAACATAATGCCGAAGATTTATAGGTTAAGAAAAAATGAATAGGAGAGCTGGTCATGAGGTTTGTTCGTGGGCAGTAGGTCATGGGTTCGACCCCCACTCCGCCCCAAAAATTTTGTTAAACAGGTCAATGACTTTCCACCAAAATTGGAGCTTGACTCTAGTTTAAACCTCTGCCATGCTTATTTAAAAGGCTCCTCCAACCTTGGTTGAATCCGCCGATTAGTGGGTTGAAAAATTTAGGATACACACACACATATGTCCAATTTAATACCACCATAAACCTTAGTCCATAAATAATTCGACTATCCAACGACTATCAAATTAATTCCACCTGCCTGCCATGGGGGGTACGTGGGATGCCATGGGTGGGGTACATGGCATGCCACGTGGCCCTTCCCCATTGGCCATTATAAAATGACATGCCAACATTAATAAAATCAACTTAGACTTAGGAATAAAAAAATTTTCACTTCCTAGTCATCTTCAGAAAATCTGGTGATCCCACTTGGCGCGAAGTCATTGGCTGCTTATGGAGAATAATTCTTGTATTGCTGATTGGACCTGCCACATCATCACTGTACCTGTTCTGCTAATTTTTTGCATGTTTTGGAAAGCGGACATAACGCGATATCTCCCTCATACGACATCGGTTTTTAGAACCATTCACAGCGCTAGAATTGCAACGATGAGACCTATTTGGTCTCTCAAGTAAGGTATAGTTTCGAGCACTTTCAATTTTGAGCATAACACATGATCTCCTGATCAATAGGTTTTATTCTCGTTTAGAAATCCTATTGTATTTGAGGTGGAAACCAAAAAAGAATCTTTATATTACCCCTAAGAAGGAAAGTCGAAGGTTGAAGGAACGTAGTCCTTAATACATAGGGTTTGGAAAACTACTCGAGTGAAATAATATGTTAAAAACACATAGAAATTGAGGGAAAACGAGAACTGGTAAAATGTGTGAGGGAAAATCAAGAATGCCGAAGTGATAGTTAAGCATAACCTATCTAGTAATGATCGTATTAAGAAGCAAAAAACCAACTTCTCTGTGACTTCGTATTTTATTTATAATAACTTATAGTGGTTTTGAGGTATTCACTGTTTAAATTCTTCTCTATAACCAAAAGAGTAATAGGAACTATAATCAATAATTTGGGTTAACCGAATTGTTGAGGGTGAAGAAGGGGGAGGAATGGTTTGGAGTCTTGGGTCAAGCCGATGTAACTCAGCAACCCAAGACTCTGGTCGAAATAATATCCCCGACAGGTTAAGGAATTTCCACTGTGCCTTTCTTCCCCTAAAAAATAGAAGGAAGAGAAACAATTTATCAAGAGGGTTAAATTTCAAAACCAAATATCATCAATTCTAACTTCTATGAGAAATGTTAAGCAAGAAAACACATAGAATCTTTAACGGAGAAACTGTTAAAATAAATATGCTACAACTTGCAATTCTTATGTCATCAATTATAATGCTCGCAACAAGAAGATACATAGAAACATCATTATGAGCATAGCTTCAATGAAGTATCAAACATAAGTACATTTAGGCTTAAAACCCCTTCACATTAGTAACCCATATCAATGGTAACAATTTAACTTAATCACAATCAATCATCGAATACAGCCCTGCCGAGAGGGGAAAATTGTGATAACTTTAGGGTGAAATGAAATCGAGCCCACCAACCCTCTGTTCTCAATTTTTAAGGAAAGAAAAAACAACATAATAAAAAAACATAGATCGTGATTTCCATTGACAAAACCCTTGAAGAGTGCTTGAAACCCTAAGACAATTCTGTCACTGAAAATGATAACCTCAGGCGATCTAAAAGGAGCAATAGACAGAGGAGTAGGTGCACTTGTGTAAGAAAAAGTCCATTAGCAAAGCCGAGGAAAACAATGTCAGAATTTGGGAAGTAAGGGTTCTAGCTGCTTAAATAGAAGGAGTACCTCTAAAATAACATATACACTATCGGATTTTCCAAAAACAAAACCTTCACCAGGCTAAAGGGAAACATAAAATTTATACCGGTAAAGCAATATTAATCATAGAAAATATTAAATCAGGACTATGATGATATTATACCTGTTTCTGGCTAAGGGTCAAGCCTGCACCGGTCACTCGCAAAAGGCAAATGGAAAAATAGTAAGACATAATCCTCCTTCATAACACAACAATAGGAAACCCATATGACCAACAATAACATGTAATGGTTACCTGCCATGAAGAAGTGGATAAATGGAGAAGAGCAAGTTAGACTTAAAAAGGAATTGCCAGAAAGACCACAAAGGAAGTTGTCAAGACAAATTTCCAAGGAAGAAGCCAAATTAGTTTGCCCTAAAATAAATTGGAATCATCAAAATGAAGCCATAAGAACTGGAAAACGTTTTGGGAGAAAAGAAAATTACTATGCCGTAGGAAGTCAGAAAACCCCTCACCTTTATGAGTTTGGTGCAGAGTTCGGGATGAAGGAAGAGTTAAATGACAAACAAAATGCCAAAAAAAAGTGGGTTGTTGCCAAAACCAAACAAAAAAGATGCAAAGTCGTGCGATTACAACCCTAGGAAGATCAAGGGATGAGAATTCTCCATATGTGCCACTGACGACATCATCTAGACTGTTCGATGGGATAATCCCAATGCATGAGCTGTCAACCTTACCACAACCACTAGATAGTAATTCAATGGAATACAGATTGGCATATGAATATTCTCATCCAATGCATATATTACATATATTGCAAGAGTAATATAGTTTAGCCAAGCAATTGGTATCATAAAGAGACATACTTTAACGTGTAATGCAACCAATATAGACATAAGATATAGTTTATATGGTGAACCACAAACTTAAAAAAAAACAATAAACTCAAACAAAAATTTTACCATAATTTCCTTTGTACTGTAAGGATTGTTGCATTATTGTTATTATTTGTTTTTTTTTATGCTCTTAGGTATGGTGATAATTGTTACAATATCACTTCATCCTTCAGCCTTTGACCCAAGTGGTCCATTAAAATTCTAACAACTTACGCAACAAACTCTTTTAAATATTGATATTTCTATCATACTATGGGAAATATAAACATATATGTATTTTAATTTTTAAAATTTCATATATACAAAATGCATTAAGGTAACATATGTTTTCTTTTAGTTTGGATGTATTAATTTCATTGCGTAATCTACACTATTTAAGAAGAGTTACATAGTAGCTAGTACCTGCAGCTTAGCTTAAATATAATGTAATTAAACCAAAAATTAACGAAGAGAAAGATTTCATCGTAGAAATAAAAAACCTAATAAAATATTGTATTATTGAATGTCATCACCAAAAATTAAGAAATATGATTAACGAATATTGTTTAATATATATATATATATGTGTGTGTGTGTGTGTGTTTAATATAATAATAAGTTATTTTAAATTGAAAATATGGTATATAGAGCCATAATTTACTATCAAGAATGCACCAATAGAGGCAGTACTCATACAAAACTCAGAGTTGAGAACTTAGTAGCTCGCTTTTTAAAAATCACCCTACCCCCTATATAGGAAGAATGAAGTAGCCAACCAATGAAATCTTATTTTGGAAACAAAGGTAATGGCATATTTCGCTGACTAGGTGCTTGATATTGGGCACACACATGGGCATTTCAACTAATATATGCACATGTTGGACCTATACTGGCATATGAAGTTCCGACTTGGAAAAGTTTTACTGGACCAACATGAGAATAGAGAGGACCTTCTACTCTCCATGGAACATCTGCACTGACACATGATAAACTTGGACCATCGATTAGAGTGCATCAAGAAGCATTTTGGCATCCACCTTGCTATTGGCTATTCATCGAGCAACAACAAAGAGTCAATCCAAGATAGATTTGGACCCCTCTTCCTAGTCCACTCACTCTTATTATGTCTTTGATTTAGCATTTTCATGTTTCGTTGTATTTCACTGATGGCCTTGAAGGCCTAACTATGGATATATGCATTTTGCCTTGAAGGCTAACTATGGATATATGCATTTTTTATTTTGAACTTCTTGGTATCTTTTTGTCTTCCACCCCTCTTAAATGGCTACAATTTTGGATATGGTAAAGTTTCCCAAAGACCGTTCAATCTCTCTTTTTATGTAATTTCTTGTTCAAAAGGTAATGCAAATATTTATATTACTAAGAAAAAACAAGAAGTAAATTAAATATTATGTAATTTCTTGTTCAGAAGGTAATGCAAATATTTATATTATTAAGAAAAAACAAAAGAGGTAAATTAAATATTTTAACAAAGCATTGACGATACCAAAATATTATTTATTTGAAAAGCAATTCTAGTGATTGTGAATTAAATAAATTAATATTTACTTTTTCATATTTTACAAGTTATTTTGGAATCAGCTTAGATTCATTTTAATTTTGGGTTTAACAAGTGTCAAGAGGAATCAAATTTCTCAATGTACCTATTTTTTTAGTGCAAAACTTGAGGAGAGATTTACCTCTCAAGAGATTTGATTCATGGTGACACTTGTATATCTAGAGTTGAAATGAATCTATATTAGTTATTAATAATTTTATTTATATTATATAAAAATGTCACATACTTATATATAAAAATATTCTTATTTTTAATTTTATTAAAATTCTAATAACAATTTTTTCATATATATATATATATATATATATATTAAAAGGCTAGTTTATGGTAAGTATTAAGTTTTTTTTACACTAGTGTGTATATTAGAAGGAGGGTACTGTATTTTTGTAACTTCTTGATTTAGTCTTTTATTTTTACTTGTTGCTACATAAGTTATTTAGACACATTCTAACGAATGAGACATTTGTTAATGATATTAACACATGAATTTTATTTTAAAGAATTTAATTGAATGACAATTTTATTTTGAGTAAAAGGTGAAAGTGACTGTGTGGTAAACTATTCCAAGAAACCCAGGAAGAGGTTGAGATAGTTCTGACAGCTACCTTCCCAGAAAGGATTTAAGGAAAAATCCTAGGAGGGAATGGGGTTCTGTGCAGAAGAATTAGGGAGCTAAGCAGTGTATGCTGGTTCTGAGTTGTCCAGAGTTGGTGGAAGTACCAGTGGAACTCAAGGAACTTACCCTAGAGAAGCTAGAATGGATTTTTCAATCCCGAGGTCACTCATGCAATGTCCTTAGACCTGGTGTGGAGCAAGGGGGGAGTAGAGGACGTAATCGCCTTGCTCAAGGTTGGGTGGACCGATGAGACAAAATCCTAAACTCTGAAGTAGGTACACACAACACTTAAGTTACTGTTGATATTCTATGTTTAGTTACAAATTTTATAGTAGATGAAAGTAAATGTGAATGTGATAGGAAATATCAGTATCTGGACATGAACAGAACATGAGTCTACAGGAATGTAATCGAGTTTTATTATTATGCTACACAATAATAGAAGGAAAAAATATGAAGATATACCAGAGATTTATTTCTAATACTGTACAAGAATAGTTTATGAATGATTATATATCAAAATTAATATTTTGTTGTTCTAGGACAGAATGTGAACACATGAAAATATAAACTTGAAAACTTTGTTTACAATGTATTGTACAAGAAATAGGAAATTCCATACAAAAAAACATTATGGGAAGAAGTCGTATGTGCTAGAATTATATTCCTAGGAAACATAAAACTTAGAGAAGAACTGGAATAGTTTTCAAATTCAATGGTAAATAATAATGAAAACACTGTACTCTTTATTTGGTTCTTCTAACACAACAGTAAAGATAAAGAATGATATTCAAGAATTACACGGAAAACGTAAGAGAACTGGCTATTGAGATTCACAACATCGTATACATTTATACAATAACTTCTGTAAATGGAGAATAGGCTAAGTTACCATAAACTGTGCAAACGACATGATAATATTGAGCAGAGGAACCTCTCTATGAATGACAACGCTGATTCCGTGGGTTTAGAGCCAGAACTTAATGCAAAGTCCTGGTTCTAGTCCCAATAGAAATCCATACCAGAACATTGAGAGGGAACATTAGAGATAAAGGTAGAATCTCAATAACGATACAAGACTAAAATGCTATAAAACATAGAAGATAAAGTATGTCGTTCAAAGTAGACTATGCAACCATTTAACTATTAAACTTGGGCAAAACCAAAAATTATATAGAGTCCTTGTATCATAGATAAACCAGGAATATTTCAAATTAACCATTCCGACACATTATGGATACTTCAGTGAAATAAAAGACGTTATACCAATAGCCAAATAGCACTTTTAGCATCGCAAAAGGAAATCTTAAAAACCCATTACAAAATCGAGAAAATGCGTAGCCCTGAGAACTGAAGCCTTAATTAAAAGGAGATAACTCTGAGAATATAGGGTAAATCAAATAATACATATTACACTAAGACCGAGCCAGAGGAGAGCTCATTGTGTTTTTCCTTCTTCTAAAAATAAAAAAACAAACTAAATATGCATCTAAATCTTTCACCGAAATCTTGGGTCCTCGCCTGTAAGGTAAGCAGAGGGAGGCCAAGTGTTACATTGAAGCATTGTAAAAGAATCACCGGAGAGAATAATAGAAACACTTACCGGTGGTATTGAGAGAAATGGCTGATGCCAGGTCTTCACACTGGTATGCCGCAAGCTTCAAGCGGTACCTAGTCAAATCCCTACAAAGGACAGAGAAATATATGGTTAGAAAACTTGGTGGAGCTCATAAGAGGTAACTTAAAACAACAAAGAAAAGGAAAAACCTCGCGTAAGATATTGAACACCACTGTAAAAGGGAAAATAGAAGGTGTCTTACCTTGTTTCCATGAGAGTGGAAACCCGCTACATACAGTGGGACTTGCTCGACGCTGCGGAACCTTGGCAAAGAGAAGCCATGGTGTAAACTGAGAGAGACGAAGAGATCACAACCATTGTGGAAGATCTGTGGAGCCATGGTATGGTTCCACAGGATGTAACAATGCGAATCACCAGACGGAATGTGATGAGAACAGTATAAAGAATACTAAGTTCGATGATATTGGCTACACCCATACAGAAGTTGTTCGGCCAGCGAAAGAAAAGGTTGCAGAGCCAAAGTTTCTAACAATGTAACGAAACAATGAGTCTGAGGCAGGAGATGGGGGGTGGGTGGTTACCCTAACCTACCCCTTCAATCCTGACCATCGTTGATCACATGAAGCCAAGATCCAATGACGGAGGAAGCACCAGTACAACAGGACAAATGGTGACCGGAATGAAAACCAAGGATAGACACTTAAATGCTGAAATGAAATCGAGAGAGTCCTTCGAATTAAAATATATTAATATTAAAATAAAAGCAGAATATAACTTTAGACATGGATCGTAATCGAGATTGTATGGATTTGGAATATCTTGTAGCTGTACGCAAGAACTGATCCAAGAGTTAAATGATTGGTACTTCATTGTGAAACCTTTGGGATTGCAAACATAAATTAATTTTAGAACTTAGCATATATGCTTATGTGAATTATTTATGTTTTAATCCTATGTGGTGTGATTTTGTATATTACAAATGTCAAGTACATATATGAGATTTAATAAAAAATATATTTTTTCTTGTCGCTATTTAATAAAAAGTTGTGATTAAATTTATTAAGTTAATTGTATTTTATAAATAAAGATTTGTTATTATTTATGTTATTAAAAGGTTTATTTAACCACTTCCAACCCTAAGATTTGAATTCTTACTAGTCTTGTTGCCATAATTGATTTTCTTACTTGAATGGCAATGGTAAGCCTATTAAGCTTCATGAGTCATTCAAAAGTTAGCTAAATTTAAATATTTTAAACTTCAAAATATCATAATTATGATTACCAATAATGACAAATTAAAATACAAATCTCTCTATTTCTTAATTAAATTTAAATATAAAATCCTTAAATATCATATTACATATTTTTAAATGCTTGATTTTTTTTTTAATAATAAAAATAAAATTATAATATAACAAATTGAATTAGTCAATTTATTAGTTTTGTTATTCCTTTTTATTTAATTAATATTATATTGTACTATTATTTTTTTATAATTTATTACTTCATAACTTCCCATCTATTACATCAACTCCCTATTAAACTATAAAGCATTATTATTTATAAAGCATTATTGTCATCATCATTCTCTTTAAATTCATATTATTATATTCCAAATATAAATAGAAGTAAAAATATTATATAATACACAATCTATTCCGTTCAACGTTGTTAGTAATTTTTTTTTAATTACAACCTAATTAAAATTTATGAAATTTCAAAAGTAATTTTTATAAAGCAAAAGTAGTGTAAATATACCGATTTATAAAATAATTTTAGGGATTAATTTTCTCAAAGTCTTTATAATAAAACTATTTATTAGGAATTAAGAAGTTAGTTGTTTTGTTTAGTTTTTTTTTATAAATAAATTAGATGTATGGAATATTTAATAGTCAAATCATTTATTATGGTTTATTTGCTACAATTGTCTTTTTTATTTGTATCATAATTCTAATTTTATCAAAATTCATAAACCAAATTTATATGGGCCAGTTAGTTAGTTAAATATATATATAGATATATATAATTGTTATTTATTTTTATTTTTAATGTGATAAATATATTATGTTTTTTAATTAATGAAAACAAAATTATAATATAATAAATTGAATTGAATTAATATATTATTTTATTATTACTTTTCATTAATTTTTTAATTTAGTTTATATTATGTTTTGGCATGATTATTTTTTGATTTATTACTTCATGACATTTCATTTAATATATGATTCAAGTATTTGAATTTTAAAATATTATTATTTATATATAATATTATGTATATCTTTACATTCATATTATTATACCTTAAATTTAGATAGAAGTGAAAAAGTTTTATATCTATATATATATATATATATATAAGTTTTTTTAATTCTATATCTTAAAAAAATATGTTACATCAATGATATCAAAAGTCAATTTTACATCATAATAAAACCATATTAATTGGACTCCTCATTATTACCTAAATATTGGGTTCCATTTGTCTAATATTAGCGAGTTTGGACAAACCAAGGAGACAATACAACAAAAAGGGAAGAAAGGATCCACCAACCCAACAAAAGATTGAGGACATATAGAGATACATGAAGCTCCACAATGATCCTTTTGTCAAAATAAAAACACAAGAAAATTCCAGAATGCCAAGAATAACAGGCACACAACTACAGTGGCATAACGAACCACACTAAGACATCTCATTGGAAAAAACACATAAGTCAACCTCAGATGTCATGTCACCAAAATACAAGTTAGAAAGACTTGAAAAAACAATAAGCATGAAGGCATCACATACATAGAACCACGACCACCATGCTACAACAACCACCATGAGTGAAGTGAGCAATAAATCCAAGCACTCTTCAAAAATACCAACAAAATGAGGGACTCGAGATATACAACCATTTATCTCTATGATACCCTATCTTAAAGAGTAATAGGACCATAAGCATCACTGCAAAAACTTGTTAAGCAAAAAGCAAAACAAAAAAACCATAATCTTCATTCTGGATCAAAGGAAATGATAGTGCAACCTTGATTGTTGCTTTCAATTCGATCAGTAGGATCCCTTGAAGGATTTGTCAGGTCATTAGAGGCAGAATCCGACAATAGGCAACTCTCCACATGATTCAAACAAGAATCAATATTATTAAGACTGAACTGGTGGTTTTTCAATATGTGTTTGATATCTTCCAGACCAGAGAAAACATTAGAATTATCTACTTGTTTATCCTTGAAAACTAATTGAAGAAAAGTATCCATTTGTTGATGCAGAGAGAGAGTCAATAAATTGATTCTTCTCTTTCTAAAATGACCAGAAATTGGAAACCCATTTCAATCCTCCTGCAACTATTTCTTAATCAGAGAAGTAGGCCATGTCCCCATATTCTTGAAACTCCAAATTTAGAATTTCTTTGTGAAATTCAATAGGGACATAATAAAAAAAGGTGCATTGTCACAGACAAAAGGTTGAGATCGTTTGAGACCCACATTCTCCAAACCACCTCGTTGAGTGACATCCATTGGCAATGAGCATTAAGAGATGTTGCAAATGTATAGGGAAAGCAACCCAAAATAAAATCACGACTAAAATAACAATTAAAAGGACAAACCACCTCCCCCTCTAAGTCAAACCTGAAAACAAGGAGGTCGTCCCCTAGCCTCTAGACCAAAGGACCAAATTTAAGAAGATTGTGGAATTTAGTGCACCTGAAGAACATGAAACACCACAAAATTTTCCACCCCAACACACAACAATACCATAGAAACCCCCATAAGACTAGAATAGATAACCACACACCAAGAGAAAAAGACAAACCATTCTAGGTGATAAATTTCCAACCACCACAATTTAACTCTTCGAAGAACTAGAGGAAACCCTGACCAATTCGACAAGCCAACAAGACCCAAAGAAAGAAAGGCCAAACCAAAAACATGGGTAAAACACACTTTGCCTCGAACGACAACCTCCAAAATTTTAAAACCAAACTGAAAAATGACCTAGATACCAACATCTAGACACCAAAACAGGGCAAGGATAAGATATACCTTGAAATTCGCTATCTGGGGAAGGTGACTGTGCGAAGACAACCACCAACTCAAAAACTGACCCAATCTCAAAAGAATGCAAGTACAACATGAAGAACATCTAAACTGCAATACCAACTTACACCATAGCACGAGGAAACAAAGTTCAAAAGAAATAGTCCAAAACTCCTCAACACTTAACCAACTAACGAAATGTCTCACAACAAGTGAATTGAAGGTGACAAAGGTGGAGGGATTAACCTCACCTTTGTTCCTCGACGTTGTGTATTTGTGCCAACCCATGTAAAATAACTTACATTTAAAGCGAAAGGACGTCAGGTAAGCAACCTGATCCCCCACCCCCACACACTGTCACATTATCCAAATCATGGGATAAATGTACCCATGCACAACGCCCCATATAACTACCATTTGCTCCTTTTGTACACCCCATCGAGGAATTACACAATATATTTCATTCAACACTATTAGCATTTTTTTTATTTGAATTTCTGCAAAAGTAATGCTTATAAAATAAAAGTAGGGTAAATATATCAATTTATAAAATAGTTTTTAGGGATTAATTGTCTCAAGTTTTTATAAGCCATTTATTATGATTTATAAAGTTAGTTATTTTGTATTTTCTTTCTAATAAATAAAATGTATTGAATAATTTAATAGTCTAATAATTCTTTATATGGTCGATTTTTTATGAGAATTATTTTACTATGACTAATTTATAATAAGATTGAATAACCCATTTAATAATTATTTTACTATAAATAATTTATAATAAGATTGAATAACCCATTTGATAATTATTATATAAATTAATGTTCAAAGAAGTAAAGAGAGATAATTAAAACTAGTAAAAATGAGTTTTTTCCTTTTTCTTGATTACTAAAACATTCATCAAATATATCTTGAAAAATAATTATACAAGTGAATAGTTAAATATTAAATACCACCCAAAAAAAATATAGAATCATCAAAATATTAACCATTTCAATTATACACATCTTAGAAAAATTGCTGAAATAATGAATAAAGCAACCACAAATAAAATGATATTTTGAAAAAGCTCATAGACTGACTTAAAGGATAGCATGATACAAGTATCACTAGACTCAAAATCAATCTTCCTCACATACAAGACACATCCAATAAGTTACTAATAATTTAAGTAGGCATAAAGACACATCCAATAAGTTACTAATAATTTAAGTAGGCATAAAGGGTCTCTTTGTCCTCATAGATGTTTTTTTATAAAGAAACATGTTAGACTCCACCAAATTGAATAAGGCATTTATGTTGTCCTATGTCTTTATGGCAAAATGTACATCGATGAAATTGGATATTCAATCCGAACAAGGCATAATAAACACTGCAAATATAATACCTGACCAAACTAAGAAATGCTAGTGCTAATGCTATTTTCTGAATATGTTTATGCTATCCCGTGCTCATGGTGTAAAATGTACATAGATACTGCTCAATCATACATTTATTTAGTCGATATGAATGAAATTTATTATGAATAAGTACAGAGAGGGGAAGTTGGGTTTATTTTTAGTGGTAGAGATGGAAAGTTGGGTTTATTTTTAGTGGTTGAGAGGAATGATTGAGATATTTTTTTTATCTAAATTCAATTTTAACAAATTACATAATAAGTTTTGATATAATAGTTTCGAGACTTGTCTTAAGAATAGATATCTTTTAAAAACTATAACATATATATTGTTGATATAAAATATAAATACATATTTAAAAATTTATTAAAAATAAATATTTATGTAAGAACCAAAATGTATATATTCTTTATATAAAATATACTTAAAAATTTCTTATTCAATAGTACCATCAATAATACCATTACTAATATGATTGGTCAAAAATAATTTGACTCAACTATCCTTAATATATAAATTTATCACTCCCATTACTTTAAAAAAAATAAAATAAACCACCTAGAAATGACATTGGGTTGAAATTTTTTATAATCAATACTTAATATCAATTTCTCATGTCAATTCATACTCACATAATTAAAAAGTACAACGAACAAGAAAATAGAAATAAGAATTACCCTTTTAATTGGACATCAATCTTCTATGCATTTTACCAAACACAAGTATTCACTATTTTTATATGCGAATATTGCGTCTCATTTATAACATTGTAGATTTTAACATAAGCATCTTTTTCTTTAATATTTTTATTTTAAATTTTGAAATATTTAAAATAATATTATTAAAATAGTAATATAAGAAAATTTTAAAATTTTTTAAGTGTAGTTATTATATATGGAAAATCTTTTTGAACTTTATAATATATAAGTATTTAATCTCTTTACACATAAAAGTGACAATGCAATATAATATAAAAAGAGATTAAAGTCAAATAAAATAATAATAATAAAATATAATATTATTCAATAATAATAAAAATAATAAATATTCATTATATTGTAATTTTGTTTTTTATTGAAATTATAAATAAATTTTTAAATAAAAAAATTTAAAATGTATATATTTTAATAAAATAATAATTAATTATATTTAATAAAATATATAATTAATAAGAATATAAAAATTTAATAAATTTGTAATTAATTTTTTTTTAATATATAAATATATGAAATATAATTTATAGATATAATTTTTTTTTAATTATATAAATTAAAATAACCATTATATATTTTAAAATTTTATATTTAAATTAAATTAACAAATATATATATATATATATATATATATATATATATATATATATATATATATATATATATATATATATATATATAAAGTTATATGTTTTATATATAATATTAATATTTTAATAAAACTGAAATTAAAATTATTTTAAATATAAAAATGTAAAATTTATATAACCATCAATATTATTATTAAAATTTTATATAGATCATAGATGAGGAATTATTTTATATTTAAAAAGAGATTTAAATTTTGAAATCTTTGTTTTTTTTATTATACTTTACAAATTTAGAATTAAAATTATTCTATATTAGTTTAAAAATTTAATTCATTTCTAAATTATTTTATTTTACAACTGTATTATTTAAAATTTGTTAAAAAATTATATATTTAAAAATTAATTAATTTCTTTTAAACAAATCAATATTAAATTGATAATTTTAAAATTAATTAATAATATATATGTTTTTAAATTTTAAACAATGCATAAATTTAGAAGAATAAAACATCCCTAGACCCACGGGAAGCAATAAGAGAACATGGACACCGAATACTTTATAAGTGTTGTTGAAATTGAATACACCGAGAGAAATAAATAAATAAAATATCTTTATAACTGTGCAACGCTGGTAAAAACAGGATTAGAGGTAAATTATTTCTGTTCGGTTCCTCTTCTCACCGTTATTTTCGTTTTTTATTGGCCACTATTTTCACTAATGATGATATCAAACGGTTGTTCAAATGCCACGTGTTAAAACGATCCCTATAAACAATTTTTAAGTAGTTTATTTATCCACTGAAAGCCGGAGTCACCTAGTCCTCTACCGGTCTCTCATGTGGAAAGCGACACACAGAGGAATAATGATCCATCATTGCCTAGGTACTCGAAGAGGATCTTGGAAGAATCGTAAACCGTCCGATTGTCAGAATCTTTCCATATTGACCGTTGATTCTTTTGAATTAAACTAATAAATATTTGTTTTTCTTATGCGCCTTACTAACGAACGATTTACACCGATCTATGTAAAGTGACAACTTCGTCCGTTACTTGAAGGCCTCTAACGGCCCAGATCAATTTTCGTTCCCCAGGATCGTTATGAGCCGTCAGATCGAAGTTAAGGTACAGGACAATAAGCGGATAAGTAAACTGAAAGCGATGAATACTGGCCCCGCTGACGTGGGCCCCGCCAGCGTGTCCATTCCTCTGTTTGACCAGATAGCCTTCGTTCCCTACAAGTGTTCGCCACGCAAGATTTTGGGCCTCGCATGGTCGGCAATCGGACGGCAGAGAGCGGCGGGAAACAGTTCAGACGATCTGGATCGTCGGATGCGGAGGATGACGTCGGTTCTGGTCCTGGTTGTTCTCATGCCCTCGCAAGAAAACGAGCTCAGGGGCAGGGGAAACCGAGAATGGTTTTCTTTGTGTTTTTGCAATCCATTAATTTGTTGATTTGGAGACAGGCCGCAACTTCTCCAAAATTTTGACGCCGTTTTTGCAATCCTGGCGAGATTTTGACCCAGTGTGGCCTTTTTCTCGGTGTTCAGAGCACCATTGTGACTTTTTTTCCGCTCGGAATTCGACATAAGGTATATTTTTCTGCTCGTTTTGCACAATCTTGTTGCATTTTGGTTCAATTTCGTGCGTTCGTGACGGGATTTGGCTATGGCGGCGAACTCAGGAGGATAAGGCGTTTCTTGAGACAGATACGTAGTGAACCCTGCGCAAACACCGTTAAATTTCACTGGCGTTTTGTGTTCCTTCGGAGTTTTTTTCGCAGGGAATCGCTACGCCGGAGGCTTGCAGCTATCTTCTCTCTGCTTTTCGGCTTCAGAGTTCGAAAGCTTTAGAATTTCTACCTTCTCGCTGGTATTCGACTCTTGCTGTAATCCCTCGGACAGTTTGAGAAAATTACTGGATTTTCGGAAGTAGTTTTGCTAAAGATTGTGGACAAGATCTTAAGTCTAAGTGGATTTGTTAAATGTCATGGAAAAAAGCTTGAATACTTGAGACCATGTTAAAGCTTACACAAAATCATCTTAAATATGAGTTTATTTATTAAAGATTGCGTTAAAGTTCTGATATCCGTATCGGTACTTAAAGAATTCGCTAAAACCTTAAATGCTCTTCGAGATTGCGACCTAAACCTTGGGACTTTATTTTTATGAAGCCTGCTTAAACTACCTTAAATCTTGTTTATTTCTTAGGACTGGAAAGGAAAAGAAAAGGCTTTCAACTATCAGTTAGATAATCAATGGTTGTGCCAATATCCCTTCATTTTGTCGGGAATGTAAGTTTCTTGTGACTTGCGCTCGGCAGATGTTTTTCGGCCGCCATTATTTTGTTATAGATCTTTCATTTCGAATTTCAATTTTAACTTCGGAGTATTTACTGTTTTATGCGGTGATTTGTTGTAGTTCGCTTCCTATCTTGCTCGTTTGATACCTGACGATACGTTTCTGGCAGCGATTACCTGGAGTTCTTGAGGATATACCTGCATTTTAAAACTAGGTTCGGTAAAGATCAAGCAGCGCCTCAATTTCTTTCCATGTTTGACTTTCCTTGTTTTGCATGAGATTCGGAGCTCTTTTCGACATCATTTTTTCTGCGGGGAAATCAGCATATTCTTTCTTCTGGTTTTTGCAGTAATATTTTGCACAATTCCGGGCTTCCATTTGATGTCAGCTGCGAGCAGTTTAGACTTCTAGAGGAGTTATTTAGATTTCTTGGAATCGTTCCACAGCTCGCTGGAAGGGGTACATCTGTTTAAGCTTGCATTACGAGCCTTTGAAATCCCCCTCGTATTATGGGGTCATGCGGCGATTTTGTTTGGGAAAACTTTTTGAGATAGCTGTCCATTACATTTTCTCCAGACAGAATCTTACCTGAAAGTGTGAACTTTCATGGAGAAAAACCGCGAAGGCCGGCGTGGAGGAGCTATAAAGAATAGGCATGTTTCTGTAACCCGTCGATCCAGGGCATCTGGACCAAAGTATTCCTCAGGTAGAGTCACTGCAATAAATGAAAGAGCTACCCTTTCTTGATAGATTAACTAGATGCTGTTTCCTGTTTGAAAATTTCATAGAAATTATATAAGGGTTTTCCTGCTTGAATTTGGTTATTTAGATTTCATTGATCCTTATGTGTTGATTACCACGATTGTGCAATTTATCAAGTTGTTTATGAATGCTTTCTTGGAATTTGTTTTAATATGTCTCAGTTGTATTTGTTCTAATTCGGCAGTCAGCAATGAAGATGGTGATGACATGGTGGAGAATGAACCCAGTCCTAATCCCAGAATGCATGAGAGGCCAAAGAAACACAGTGGACGCATCTCACCCTTATTTCAGGAATCTGACTCCTGCAAAGAACGGGGCAGATCGCAACACAAGAGAAAGCGTCTTGGCTCGCAGGAACCACAAAATGATGAATCTAACGTTGCCACTGCCAAAGTCAAAAGTTATAACAGCGATAATGCTGAAACTGCTAGGTCTGAGGATGATGATGATCTGCCACCCCCAGCAGTTCCATGCCGCCCTTGGAGACTGAAGCTTCACGCAAAGGTGGTTGTTTGAGAAACACGCAAGTTTGAAGTTTGAGAACTTAGAGGCTAATATTTGGTATGGAACTTTTTAATAACATGTCCTTGCAATCTGCTTTCAGGTTAGGGAAGATTTGACACCTATCAATCCGGCAGCAGTTCCTCGCAAGTTGCGCACAGGTTTGCTAAAACTCATCGAGCTCTGGTCTCAAAGTTTAAGCCAGTTTAGGATGGATTGCTTGTGTGGATTATGGTGCTAATCTCCAGTTGAAACAGCTATGACGAAACGCCAACAAGAAACCACACTGCATATGCATGTAGCTGACGTTGCAAAGCAGCATGCCTTCAATGATGTTGCTCCAACATCTGCACCAACTTGCTCAAACATGTCCGTGAATCCTGGTCGTAAGAAGGTCAGTACACAACATTTTACCCCAAAATATACTAAAGAATGCAATTGAACTTCTCTTAAACACTTTCTCAACGTTGTCGTCTTTTTTCCTTGCAGAAACCTGTTAATCAGAGGCATTCAACTTCAAAATTGGTCAAGGTCTGTCGATGTTTCGCTACCGTTTAAGGAAAAACCTGAATGTTGCATTCGGTCATTTTCATTACAGTTCTAAATATTGGACTTTGTCATACAGGCATCTTCCACACGAGTGTCTAAAACTGAAGTGGAGGTTGCAGAAACTCTGTTTGACCTTGCGAGAATGTTCACAGCTCACTCAATGCCCTCTGCTGCAGAAGCAAAACCTGAGCCAAAACTAGCAGTGAACTCAACTCCAGCAAATTCTGCTACATTGTTGGACTTGAAGCCTACTCCTGAGGCATCTGCTGTTGATGCAGCCTCCCCGTCATCCACTGTTGCTCTCAGCCAACCGGGAGGTCTTTACTGTTTTCCATTCATTGTCAAAGTTTTATTTGTAACTTTATAATATTAATAATGTCCTTGTATGTCTTGGATCTGTAGCTATGAAAAGAAAACGTCAGCGAATGAGCTCTAAAACAAAGGATGAAGGACCGCCAATTTCAGATCCTTGCTGGTCACCGGAACTGGCTGTTGCTGAGCAAACTCACTGTTTCTATTCTGACAAAGGCCAATCAGACATAGAGTCAAAATTAAGTCCTCAAGGAGGAACATTAGTTCCAGCTGTAATAGGCTTGATGGCAGCCTCCCCTCACATCAAAGCTGATTTAGAGAACCCTGTAACTGCTGAGGAAATAGAACTAAGATTGGACACCAGCGTTTCTGCATCAGAGGAGGTCAAAAGTACCTGTGATCCACAAGAAAATCTTACGGTTGCAAACTTTGATGGCCCAATGCATGTGGATAGTGAACTTACCGAAAATCCAGTAATGGAAGAAGCTATACACGAAGAAGAGCACAAAAGGAGGCAAGCTCTATCCAACCATTTCTATTTTTACTTTTCTCTTAACCTATGTTTTTAGTTAGGGTTCAAAGGTATGCCCTGCACTGATTAGGTTCACATGTTCTAACCTTGTTTAAAATATGCAGATCAGTCTGCATATATTTAGCCCGAGGTTCTCAAAATTTTCTAAATCACATATGAACAATTTTCTAAGAGACTGTTGGATGCACCTTTCTGTTATATCGGCACTCTGTATACAAAAACGTTGAAAACTGACTAGTCTATCATCAGTGTTCTAGAAATTTTTGTCTAACTATCAATTCTGAATTGTTGACAGATCATTAAAATTGACTCCAATGGACTGTGGTGATCGGAACAAAATTGATATAGATTTGATGGTATGTCTTGCTTTCCTTCTTTCACTTTATTTCATTGTAGTGTAGTAGGTCTTGATTGCTATGTTTTTTAAAACTGTCACTTATGTTTTCATACAGAATTGTATATGAATAAATACATCTGCATTGATAAGGGCTGAAGTTTATAAATGTTAGACTCATTTAATTCTATATGTATTTTTGGTTGAGTTTGCTTATAGCATGTGCACATTTGGTTGGCTTTTTTCTGGCAGTCACCTCCGAAAGATATTGGCAAGGCCGATTGCACTCTTGATTCAAACATGCCTGATACAAAGGAGGAAGAAAAGGTTTATCCATGTGCAACCTATTTCTTAATATGCTTAAGTGTAAATAGCATCTAAATGCCTATTCATATCAGCATCACCAAATAATTTACTTCTTTATTCCGTCTTTCTTGATTTAACTTTTTCTTTGTACCATGCACTTTTATGTGCCTCTCTTCTTTCTAGACACTTCAAAATAGTGACAAGGGTGATGACATCATGGATTTCAACGTGGCTGATGCCAAGGAGACAGACAAGGTTTGTTGGTCTTTTGTTATACAACTTTATAATATGCTATAATGTTTATTCCATGAAGCTATCTATTTTCTGTTTTCTGTTTTAAGTGTCTTATCATCACGGCAGTATATGTGGTTCCTCCTGTCAATGTTAGAAGCAGTTTTCTTAGCAGCTGTTTATTACCTATTGTTGCTTCTTGACATTGAAACAGTAAAGTACAACACGTCTTTCTGATTAGGATAGTCAACTTATGATCTTTAATTGACTCATGCTATTGTCAACTTGGAGTTTATGGTTCATCTTTTGAGGCTAGTATTGAGTTCAGAACTCTGAATTGTCAAATGGTATTGATAAGTGTATTTTTTTGTCAGGACATCTTTATGCTAATAAACTTATAAA
This sequence comes from Pinus albicaulis, assembly GCA_034641835.2. Lineage (NCBI taxonomy): Eukaryota > Viridiplantae > Streptophyta > Pinopsida > Pinales > Pinaceae > Pinus > Pinus albicaulis. The sequence goes on along the minus strand of CM076570.1, from coordinate 1,410,747,809 downwards.
ATTGATAAGTGCTTGCTTGGCAGATGGACTTGGCAACCATTCTTGCAGCAGAAGTTGCTTCAGTAGGGGAGAGAAATAAAGTGGAAATTTCCAAGGATATGGAATTTGAAGAAGAAAATAAGCAACTTATTCAGAATACAGAGCATGATGAATGCAATCAGCAGACACCTGAAAAGGATATTAGTATTTTCAGAGAGAAAAACAATAAGACAGATGCTTTAAAGGACAAGGGAAAGCAGGAAACAACTAAACAAGCAGTTAAGGGAACAGGGAAAATCGTCAAGGGTGATTTATGTATCCAGAGGATAGAGAGACCTGGTATGTCTGGTCTATCTGAAGAATGTCTAATTTGATAGGGTTGAGGTCAGATAGGTCTAATATTGTTTAAATGATGTCTTTCTTTTGCATTGTGTCTTCCATTTCTTGCTTCTGATGATTCTGCTTTTATTAATATAGTTCTTTACGATCCAGATTCAAATGTTCCAACAAAGGCCACCACAAGAAGTAATCCTCCAAGCACACAATTACCTGTTTCCATGGGAATGTCTGGTTGGCCTGGAGGATTCCCTCACTTGAGGTAATGTCTATGGACTATGGCCTCTCTCTAGTTTCTTGAGACTTTGAGTTGCGAGGGTAACACAAATTTATTATATTTTGTTGTTTAACATGTAACTAATCCTTCCAATTCTACTGGACAGCTATTGCTCTCCTGCGGCTGCGGCAGCTGCTGCTGCCATGGCTGCTTCATGGTTAGCACCTGTCTCTATGACAGGAATGCCCTCAACAGAGAACAGTGCAGAAGCACTGCAGGTGATACCAAATGTGCTCTAGTTTGAGATCTTAACTAATGTGAAAAACGTTATAAAACTGTTGCTTTACATTGTTCATGTAAGCTGTAAGAGAACCATGGGTGTTGTTTTCTTTCAGAGCATCCCAGCAAACAGTGCTATTTGGTTATTAGTAATTACATCATAGATTCTTAATATTTAAGCCTTTTAGCATCAAAGACTTAAAATTGTTTGGTGAAATGCTTGAGTTTGTGATTTTATGTGAAGAATGTTACAAACTGTTGGTTTGACATATTTTTATCTAAACTGTAAGAGAACTCTGGTGGTGCTTTTCATTGTATACCATTGCACCAAACAATGCTGCTTCGCTATTACATCATCTATTATCATTTAAGCCTTGTGACATTCGATATTAAAAGATCTGTAAAAGACTAAAAGTTACAGTCTGAAGAAATTTAGTTTGAGAGTGAGGCATGATGATCTGTAATCACAATGATGACTTGGTAAAGGAACATTTTAGTTATCCCTGGATTCAAGGATCAGCTGTTTGTCTTATGTTTGTGAGAACTTTAACATGCTTTCAAGAATACAGAGATTGTAGCCTGAAGAATAGTCTTTAATTACAAACTTCTCTATTTTGGTTTACCTTTCACTTCACTTGAGTTTTAGCTATTACACTGTGTGCTAATTGCATGCTCAAATCTTTTCTGCAGCTTCCCTCATTTCTATTCCCCACACACCAGTCACGGAAGCGCTGTGCAACACATGTGTATATAACCCACTTCATTGATTGCCAGCGGCAGATGAAATCTAACCCCTTGTGGGCTGCTTCCTATGGAAGCTCAACTGGTCTATATGGAAATGGTTTAGTAGGAACATCTGCAAGTACTGCTCTGGCACCTGGAGGTAGATCCCATGAGTTACCTTCGACTTGTCTTAAGGATAAAGGAAATGCTGATGTAAATTCTATTCCTGCAAATGTAAATGGAGCAAAGAATAGGGAAAGTAATGCATACATGGATGCACTGGAAATAAAGTCTAATTCACAACAACAAACTCAACCATCACAGAAAAAGAGCCCAATATTTCAGGTATGGTGGAAATTTAAGTTGAAATATAATGGACTGTTGACTAATAACAAACTACATCGGTGTAATATTTCCTTTTCTTCTGCAGAATGGATCTATTTTCAGTCTGCCTTTTCCTGGTGCAACTTCTGTCAGTGGCAGTAGTGCAGGAGCTGGTAAAACAACAGAAGGAAATGTTTTGGTAACTGCAGCTATGTTGTCTACTGGCAGTACTACATCTACATGCACTTCTTCAGTCAGTGGTGCTGGGAACAATTTATTTGATGGGAGTGTTGCAAATGCTGCAGTTTTACAGGCTCAACTACTTAATTCTGTCATCCAGCAACCTACTTTCCCTTTCTCTATATCACCTGCTCTCTTTGGAACAACATACAGTGGACCTCTAGTACCACAGCAGGTTGATGGTTCATTCTTGAGCAATAACTCTGATAGACAACACTAAATATTTTTTCAAAATTTTTAATATATCAATGAGATTTCGTCTTTATGGAATTTCTCTTATAACAATGCACAATCTTTTGCAGTTGCCACATACTTATAATCACACATTCTATGAACCTCATATGATGTCTCAACAGTTGGCTAATGCAACCTCAGTAACCACTGGTCAAAAGCAGCCAAAGAATTCTCAGGGCCTTGGCAGTTTTCCTCCCTTGGAATCTTCCCAGCTGCAACATCAACATGCAATCTCATCATCACAAACTGGAGCTGTATCGCAGAATTCAAGCCATATGAATGAAAAGAACATTCCAGCAGATAACAGATCGGCTGCAAAAGCACAGCTTCCAATGGTTCAAAGAAATGCATATGGCCAAAACTTTCCTTCAGGGCAGGTCTCAAGTTTGAATTCTCAATCTACAGAAGTTGCTAGTTGCACACCTACATTGCCAGTTCATTCTCAGGATTTTGGCTTGATAACAACCTTTGGAGTAAAGCAAATGGGAAAAATGAAGCAACAAGCAGAAGCACATTTACCATTCCAACAACAGAATGCATATCTTTCCACTCAAAATCATGCAACTGTTCCTGGTTTGCAAACACAGTCCAAAGGATTTGAGTCTAAATCACAACCATCTTCTATGAATAATAAGATAAATAGAGAGCCTATTAGTCCTGATTTGAGGCTACCTAGTGTTGCATCAATAACGGCTTCACAGGGACAGACAGCTCAGAGCATGGTTGACCTTGCAAAAGGGCAGAGTCCATGCCAAAAATCTACCCAGAACCAACCAATCTCTGGACAAGCTCACCAATATAGCATTCCTGCTAGTCACAATCAACAGAAGCAACAACAACAACCAGCACTAAGAGAGAGAGTGGTAACAACTGCAGTTGTAGATGGTGGGATAACCACCAATGACAGAAGTTATGGTAATGGTGGTCATGAAGAAAACCAAAGGATATCTATTAAGAGCAATTTGGACAAATCTAATATATTAAGGTGTGAATGGGAGACTTCTAAAATTATGCAAGGTTCTCAAACAAATGCTGAGCCAAAAATAGGAAATAATGCTACGGCAAACATGATTGCATTTTCTGAAGGCTCAGTTACTAAGGCTGCTACCTTTGGCAAGCTTCCTAATGAACAGGGGATTCATTTTCCAGGGCAAGATGCAGGTGTTGTTAGTCAAGGGTTAAGATGTGGCCATACTACTCAGGATTTACCTCAGCTGAAAGCTACTACGATTGCATCAGCAGTACCAATTTTGCCTGATATATATAGTAGTTCACCTCAAGCTCTGCAGAGGGGCTTAAGTCAGGGACAACAGTTGAGGGGTGAACAGCCTACTCTGAATTCAGGTCAAATGCAAAGGATATTTCCAGGTCCATCTATACCTTCAGCTGTTGCCGCTGCCACTACTTTGCTTTGTGTCCCACCTGTTTCGAAATCAGGGGTTGGTGCTGTTACCAAAAATTCTCTCTCTCGGAAAGATTCTCATTTATCCCAGCAAAAATTATCTGTCGCCTCAACTTCAGTCAAGGGGTCTTCAGCAGCAAATATGGTATCAATCTTGGGCTCAGGTCCATCAGCAACAGCTCTACAAGGACAGCTAAATCAAAATCATTACAATATACAACAGCACCAGCAACATCAGAACTTGCGGCATCAACAATCTGTGCAGCTTATCGATTCTGCACAGAAGCATCATGGGCAGGGTATACTACAAAATTATCCTTTGAATCAGAATTATTCACACCAAATACTCAAACAACCTTCACCGCAGCAACAGCACCGTCAGGTTGGGCAACAGCTTTTTATCCACCAACCTCTACAATATGAAGTTCGGACACAATCTCAAGTCCATTCACAACTAACAACGAATCATCAACAAACATCACAACATTTGCAGCAACCGTTGAGGCAAATTGTGCCCTTGTCTCAGCAGCTTGGGAGCATACAACAGCAGCACCTCAAACAAGTACAGTCAGCTATTCCAGCATCTTTTGGGATCACTGTAACTGGGAATCTCTCACACAATCTAGGGTCAGTGAACGCAGGACATGCTTCATTTAGTGTAGTTTCTAGCAGAGTGACAACTCCAGCAAAGTCAACTGGAGAAATAATTACACCTTGCCCTGATTCCAAAGTAAACTTTAGCGATGGACCTGTACTTCCACATAGCCGCAATGATGCAACTTCAACTCCACAGCATATTAGCAATACCAATAATTCTGGAGCAGTTGAAAAGCTTAATGAAAAAATAAACCAATGATCCATATTTGAGTGCTCCATATTATGACAGCTATCCCACTCCATACAGTCCTCTTGTAAAGTACTTTCACAATTTTGATCTCTGGTTGATAACATAGTGACACATTGCTAGCTGAGCTGTGGATGACATTTTATAGCTGCCGGGAAAATCTCTTCTAACCATTCCAAGGCATCAAACAAGCCTTCCAACTGGAAGCAACTGTGAAAGAAATAGACTAACTTCAGAGCTGGAAAATGATATAACACCAAAAGCAATGGATTGCTTCTGAACATCTGTCAAGACCAAGGAATTATCCTTTTCTTTTGTATGGTGGGACAGCTGCTCTCACGATAGCTATTTATCAGGAAAACTCTATTGCTGGTACTGGTGTCTCTGCTAAGCTGCATGCATGTGCGCTCCATTTTCTTATTTTATTTGCAAACATGACAGCAAGTCTGATCTGCTCAAATCCAGGGCTAAGTTTTTTCTTCAAGCTTCATGTCCAAGAACAGTATCTAATCTGCTTTGGCTATTTGGAATTGAGCAGAATATCTTTAACTGAAGTATTTTGATCAACTGGGCTTGCTGATGGACGATGATGTGGTCATGGTATGCATCTCTTCTAGCAACAATATCAAATGGTTGTTTGGCTATAAGACAAAATAGCCCTCAAATTTGGTTCTACAGGTAGAAGGCAAAATTATTTGAAACTTGGGACTTGACATGCACATGCTACACCTGGATTTTATTGGTATATTCTGGAGTAACATGGCAACATGTAAATTCTTTGTTTCAGGAATCAGGATGGAATTGCATTTATTTTCTGATCTTTTGTCCATTAAAGGGTAAAGATTTCTGCTTATTTGTTTATTATTACCTATAAAGTAACTCCATCCTGGTATTGTTGTCAACTTGTTAGGTAAACCAAAATAATAGTCCTTGCCAGCCAGTAATCAATTATACTTATATAGGTCATGTAATCACTGTGGGTATGCTAAGTCACCTGGTTTGTGTTTGAATTTGGCCACAATGAATTTTGGAAAAGCAATTGCCAGCGCAAAAGAATGTCATAAATTCTCCATTAGTTGAATCCTGTAAAACGTTTGCTTGTTACGTCTGTGCAGGATGTTGTGCAGATTTATAAGAGGCTAGGATCTCCAATAATCTGGACCTTGACATATAATGTTTTGTTGCTGAATCTGGCATACAATGAGGGCCAGTTGTGAAATGCCAATGGCAAGTCCTGGAACTTCTTCAATAAAACTCTGCGAACTTGGTAGCTACGTGAATGTACTAGTGCTGCTAATTGTAGAACATTTGATGCTTACAATTAGCCATCCTGGTCAGAAAATACCATTTTATGAGTATGTTACCGTAGGTTGATCAAGAAGTACAGACAAGTTACCATCTTAACTGGAATCCAAGTTCAATTTCCAGGGACAGGGTTTGCTTCGTGCTTTGCATATGATTCAAATTGCAAATAGCAAGAAATAAACAAAGGAAATCAATAGAAAACAAATCCTTGTAGATCTTTATTTTGTAATTAGGTTTTATATTTAGTCTAACTAGTATATGTGTGTGTCAAGGGATCAGTATCAAGTTTTTGGGAAAAAGTCATTAATATCTTTTTTTTTTCTTCCAAGCAGAGGTTTGACATCCCCAAATGGTTTGGTCTACATCCCCTGGCCTGCCATAGGTAACCCACTGACAGGCACCTGGGAGACCATACCTTTCAGCATGTCCAGGGGAGACGTCGTTTTATATGTTATTTACCTTTTAAAAGTTTTTCCGTAATAATCCTTGAAACAGGTGACATGCTCTACTATCTTTCAACATAGTTATTTTTGGGTAATGATAGATGTTTTTGGAACTCTATGGAAGCTATGAGCTCCAGCCTTGACATTATTGTATTAAAGTCCAGCTTAATATGGTGGGCTGGGGGCTGTCAAATTCAACCAATTTAAACATATTATTAGGGCTATGCTCAGTGGAATTTAAAATGAAGTCATTAGATAGCAACATCCCATTTTAACCATTATGTAGTAAAATTCATTTGAAACACGGAATATGATAGTAAAATCTATTTGAAACACGAAATATGATGGCAGTGAGGACCTTACCATTTTAAAGTAGTGAAAAGATGGATTTTATTGAAGTTGGCACAAGCAATACTTAATATGATGTCAACATCGATGGACAAGGTAATGAATACCTTAGCATGATGAAACAATGCTAATACATTTGGCAAGACAATAGAAGAAGAAAATGCATGTTCCTTATAAAAATGACGAAGCAAGAAAATGATCAATCTTGTCATGATTTTGATTAAAATATTGGATGCTACTTAATTGGAATCTTTTCGATATAAGTTTTAGAGAGCCTTACATCTAGTTAAGAGTTGAGCAATTTATTTTCACAACAATGGTTATTTGTCGTGATTAAAAACTTAGTGATAATTAAACCCATACGACCATAATAAAATTTTGGGCCAATACAAAAAATCTTTTGAAAGCAAGCCTTCTTTCCAAGTTACATTCTGACTTTTTAGTTTTCCTAAAATGTGTTTTTCTTTACCCTGATGGGTAGGGTAGATTCTTATATATTGATCTCTATATAATGCATAGAAATAGAACATTTAAAATCCAAATGTTTTGGTGTCTAGTGATGGGCTTGCAAAGGAGTTGGTAGTTCTTGTTCAATTTCTTTGTGGGTTACTTGTCTATTTGAAATTTGTGCCTAACTAATGGTTAGGAGTAACTACATCCTTGGCAGGATATTCACTAATTCCAAAGCTTGGTATCCACTCTAGTTTCTTGTTCAACAACTACCTTGGAACTGTCATTTTAGTGAGGTGCTTCTTTAGTACAAAAGGGATTTTGGTTCCCTTCATCATCTTGTTGATTTTGTGAGGGAGAATGACTCCATTGGTTTACTTTGCTGAGACTTTGAGATTCAATTATGATCTGGGTCTTGGTTGAAATGAACCTCTCGCTGCAACTTTGCTGATATCTTCTACTATAGGTGATGAAATCAAATTCTGTCAAAGGCCCATTTGAGGTATTGAATATATCTTTCCAGTGATATAAGACACTTAAAATTTTATGACCTTTGGGGTGAGAAAATGATTCCACAAACTCAGAGGACGCGCGACGTCGCATTGTTCTAGACATGTGTAACTTCAATTGCTCATATCTCTCAAACCGGGGAACGAAATCAAATTTCGTAAAAAACTCATTTGAGATAATAAAAAATACTTTCAAATGATATATTTTGCACTCTCTAATATGATTTGTGGAGACCGTGGCACTTGCATGAAATTTACTGAAGATTACTGCAAAACATTGAAACTGAAGTATGTTTCAAACCCTCATGGAGCTGTAACCTGAATCTGGATTTATGGAGGAACGAAAAAAAATACATAAATAAACATAAACATAGAGATGCAGTAGAAATAAAACTTCATTTCATTAATATCAAATGACTGAAATATGCTTACAGACAGAATGGACATAAATTAGCTAGGGCAATGGTAACTTATCTCTGAGAAGAAATGTGGCAGCTACATGCCTATGAACTGTGTTATAATGAGGCTCAAGGGCCTTTTTATAATTGAACAATAAGAGAAAATCCTAAACAACCAAAACTCTAACTCGAGGAGATGTAACACCAAGAATTTATGGGCCTCGTTGGGGTTAGTTGGGAAACCAACTTCCTGGGGTCGTAATTTGGTCATAGTATCTCCGTTTGGCGCGTACGATACCTCATTGGAAAGATCCCCTCGAGGACTACACTTTCTAGGGCCTCAAAAAGGCTCCGAAAGTTCATGACCCGAAAAACGATTAAAAATAGTAAATAAGAAAACTAATGAAACTGACTAGGTGCAATAGACAGGTGACCACCAATATCCACATGGATCATTCCTCCCCCCTTAGAAAGCAATGGTCCCCATTGTGTGTAGAGCCTCCATGAGGTAGGGAAATTTCTGTTGAACCTGGTCCTTGGTGAACCACTTTCCCTAGTGAAGGAGTTGGCTTGCTTTGAAGTGGGTGTAGCTTGCGGTGGGGTCTAGAGAGGCGCTCATTCTGCAAATGTAACCAATATGTGTTGCCCACTCGGAACTTGTGTGGCACTCGATGTTGATCCTGACGCTGCTTGTACTTGGCATTGTATTTCTCCAAGATGTCGTGGACCTGTTGGCGGACGTTAGACAATACACGTGTGGATTTTGTCTGTGTGGTCGCATGAGGTATGGCAGCATCAGGCAGTGACGCGCTTGGGGTCAGATCAATGGAGTGCATGACCTGACAGTGTAGAGGAACCTCTGTGGTTGAGGAGAAAATGTCCTTGTATTCCTCCACAACTTTGTCCATTTGTTGTTGCTGTGCAGGGGAGCCCTGTTTGGAGGTTGTGGCCAAAATCTTCTTCTTGCCCAGTGGGCGAATTGTAAGGAAAACAAATTTCCTATTTTGGGAAATAATCTCACTGCGTTGCTTTGCAGTAATCAAAGAGATGGCTGGAGGCGGTACTACCTCTGGTATCCTATATAACTTATTTCCCAAAGTAATAATAACAGAACGAGGTCTAGACTCATACAGAGCATGTCACTTCCACAAGTTTGGTTGGCCCAATAATACATCAGACACGTCAAGAGGAGCAACATCTCATAGTACCTCATCCGTGAAGGGCTTGATGTTGTAGTGAAGGCTGCACCGCTGGATGACGCGAAGATCTCTTCTTTGGTGAAGCCACCCGATGGTATATATATGTGGGTGTGTAGTGGTCAGTAGGCTGAGCCGCTTCACGAACTCTATTGAAATGAGGTTCTTTTGGCTTCCGCTATCAACAAGGAATTACAGTGGAGAACCCTTCACCCACATCTGTGAATGGAAGAGGCGCTCCCCCTCCTCTGGATCCCTGGGATCCTCCCTCTGGAGCTTGGTGGTGGCAACAATGGCATTGAGATCTGCATTAATGATCTGCTTCCCTTTTTCATTCCCCTTGTCCAATTCTAACTTAGAATCATAGCATGCATCTGATTCAAATGCCTTTAGTTTGGCCACCAGCAACTGTTTGGTCCGACACTCGCTTGTGTTGTGAGTGGAGCTACTATGAAATTCACACCACTTCCCCGTGTCCTTTGGATTTGTGGTGATGTTCTGAGTCGTCCCACTTTGGATTTGCCCCTTGTTTCGTGGTTTAGGGGCACCTTTCCTTGGCTTCGGATTCATAGATCCAAAGTCTCGTTTCTTTTGCTTAAATTTCTGCTGAACCTTGGTAGCATATTGATATGCTGCGCCAAGCGAGATAATGTCGAGGAACTCCATTTCCTCCTGAATGTATCTGTGCAAACAATTGCGGTACTTGAGCACCAAATGTCTCTCTGAACCTTTAATACTCAACTTTGTGCACAGAGTATGGAACAAATTCGTCAGTTCGTGCACATCTTGATCCCTTTGCTATCACAACCTGGTCCATTGGATGTACTTGTCCTCATAGCTCCCCACGGGGTAATATTGGTCCTTGATGTTGTTTCAGAACAAATTCCAAGTGGGTGCGACCGAGAACAAAGAGGGTTCCCTCTCGTCCTTTTGCTCACAATAAGTTTCCCACCAGTGTTTGACATGGGGGGTGCCTTTGAGGAGTGCAAAAGTAATCTTTTCTCGGTTAGAGAAATCATGGATCGAAAAATACCCTTCCAGCAAATTCAACCATCTATCTACGACGTCTGCATCTATTTGGCCTTCAAATACAGGAATGTGGAAGTTGACTTGTACCTTGAAAGGAGTGGCGCCTGTAGAGTGGCTGTTGGATGTAGATGCACCACCAGTGCCCAGTCGTTGAAGGATTTGGGCAAAGTTATCCATCATTGAATTCCTCTGTTTCTCAATGGTCTCCTTAAGCAATATTTTGATAGGATCTCCTGCTCTCTCGTATTTCTTTTCTTTCGCCATCGGAGGCTGTTGGGGTTTGCGACACTGATCTTGCAAAGGTTCAACTAGATCGAGCCATAACTCCTTATACCTCGACCTCGTTGGGGACATGCAAAGAAAGATCAAGAAAGAGCAGACTGCTCTGATACCACTGATCTAGGCCTTGGTTGAAATGAATCTTTTGCTGCAACTTCGCTGGTAGCTTCTTCTATAGGTGATGAAATCAAATTCCATCAAAGACCCATTTGAGGTATTGAATAGATCTTTGTAGTGATATAAGCCACTTGAAATTTTATGACCTTTGGGGTGAGAAAATGATTCCACAAACTCAGAGGACACGCGATGACGCAGTGTTCCAGACAAGTGTAACTTCAATTGCTCATATCTCTCAAATCGGGAAACGAAATGGCACTTGCAGGAAGTTTACTGAAGATTATTGTAAAACATTGAAACTGAAATATGTTTCAAACCCTCATGGAGCCATAACCTGAATCTGGATTTATGCAGGAAAGAAATAAACATAAACATGGAGATGTAGCAGAAATAAAGCTTCATTTCATTAATATTAATTCACTGAAATATGCTTATAGACATAATGGAAATAAACTAGCTAGGGCAATGGTATCTTATCTTTGAGAAGAGATGTGGCGGCTACATGTCTTTGAACAATGTTACAATGAGGCTCGAGTGCCTTTTTATTATTGAACAATAAGAGAAAACCCTAAACAACCAAAACCCTAACCCGAGGAGATGTAACACCAAGAGTTTATGGGCCCCGTTGGGGTTAGTTGAGCAGCCAATTACTCGAGGTTGTAACTTGGTCATAGTATCTCTGTTTGGCGTGTATGATACTTCGTTGGAAAGATATCTCTGAGGACTGCGCTGTTTAGGGCCTCAAAATCGCTAAAAATAGTAAATAAGAAAACTGATGAAACTAACTAGGTGGAATAGGCAGGTGGCCACCAAAATCCACCTGGATCAAGTTCGTTCTTTCTTAGACAAGTGGGAATACACAACTCCTACAAGGCTTCCTTGTGTAGTTTCTTGGATCAAATACTATCACTAACAAAAACCTCTTCCTTGGGAATTGATAAGGACTTTGTTGGTTCTACAATAATTAAATGATGGCTTTGATTCACTCCTTGCCATTAGGTTAGTTTTTGTGAATTTTTTTTTTTCCTCTTTGATGGGTATAATGTGGCGAAGTTGCTATAGAGAAAAAAAATTAACAGTGTCAGGCTACTTGTTCATAGTACAATATCTATGGCCAACTCTCACTGATGACTTTCAACTATTTTTCCTATGGAAGGGCTTAAGTAGGGTCCAACAAAACATGGATTTTCACAAAGGTATTTTGAGGCCTTTTCTTTGTCTCTAGACGTGAAGTGGAATTTACCAAGAGCATCGCCAATGACTTCCAATGTTTCAAGGTCTTAGGAGTGAATGGTAGATTTAGTAGCTTAATCCAAAATAGGAGTAGAAGAGAGCATCTTCTTGGAGAGGTAAAAAAAGGGAAACCTCTTCTTCAACAATTGATGAGGAATCCATTAGTTTTGCAACAACCAAAGCATGGCTCTCATCCACTCCTTTTGCCATTAGGTATTTGTTCTAAAGTTTTTCTTTTGATTTCTTTGAGGAGCACGTTGTGGCAAAGTGCCTATAAAACTCTACATGTTCGTAGTTCAATTTCTACTTCCAACTCTTGTTGATGAATTTCAAGCATATTTCCTCTAGTAGGCCTTTAGCAAGGTTAATAAAAAAATATATGGGCAAAGGTAGTTAGATCTCTATAAATATTAAGTGGAATTTAGCAATCTATATAAATATTAAGTGAAATTTACCAAGAGCATTTCCATTCGCTTCCAATGATTTAGGTTCTCCTAAGTGAATTGCAAATAGGGTAGCCTAACCCAACTATGAGTAGAAGAGAGTACCTTCGTCAAGGGGTTTCATACAAATAGTGATACAATTCATGAACCAAGGACATAAGTGGAAAATCCTTTCATGTCCCTCTATTGAATTGAATTCCACTATGAAAAAATCTTGAGCACATAAATGAATATAGGGTTCTTCATGCATCATGGTTTCCAATAATGAGAAATCCACTTGTGGAGGTTTATGATCAGTAGTTAGTAGCAATTACATTGACATATTAAACTACCTTTATGGTATAAGTTGAGGTTCATCTTTGCCTCTTCACCAAGTAAGAGAATTAGAGCTTCCACTAGTCTCTCCACATTAACACAGCCTCTTCACCAAGTAAGAGAATTAGAGCTTCTACTAGTCTCTCCACATTAACACAAACAATGGTTAAATGACATGAAGAACCCCAACTTCATATATCCCTTTTTGAAAGACCTAGGGATATCCCAAGGTATGCATGCCAAAAGCATGACACAACTAAGGAGAGGAGGAAGGTCATCAATTTAGAACGTGACCCTAGTTGAGTGGGCAAGATATTGAAGCTAAAGTAGAAAACCATGCAAAGAAGTTTCTACCCATACAAAAATTTCCTTGGAGCACATGTCAAAGATGAGGATTATGAAAAACCTACGAACTCGAAGGAGTACTCAAGTTATTCAATAACATAACTATTGACTTAATGAGAATAGTGATCTCGAAATGAGAACTCTTACCCAAAACCCATATTTTTAGGTTAAAAACACCAAAATAAAAAAGTTGCAGGTAACAACTTTTTTGGATAGTTAAAATTAACTTGTTTGAAATCATAACCTTGACAACCATTATCGTTGCAAACGAACCTCAAATCAAAAAATGAGGTTATTGGTAGCATCACTTTTTTTTTTGGAACTAAAATTTCTATTTAATTGAAACCATTGCAAACCATGGCCTTGATCTATGACCATCACATTGCTCATTAAAAAAAACAAATAAAATAAACTCATGAATCATTATTTAAAAAGTTATATAATAATAATAATATTATTATTATTATTATTTTAATTTATAGTAAAAATAAATAGAATTATAAAAAAATATTTTAAAAAGATATAAATAAACACTTTAAAACATAAATAAATAATTTCACAACCCAAAATTTTAATGTCTTTAAAACATTTAAAAAAACTATAAAACTAAAACAATATTTAAAAATATAAAATCCAAAAAAAACACTTTAAAATATAAATAAATAATTTCACAACCCAAATGATTTTAAATATTAAAAAATATGCAAAAGTTAAATGCCCCAAGTTAAATAAAAATAAAATACATTAAAATTAAAAATCACATAATCATATTAATATATAGATATGAATTTATATATAATTCAATAATTTCAAGCTCTCATGGCTCTTTAAACCTCAAGCTTGTCCTTGACTGTGTTTATGGATTCAACTAAGCTCTCAACCATGCTTCTCTTGTTGGCAGAAAACAGGTCTTCACTGACAGTCTAGGGGATGCGTCCTTCTTTCTCCTCATATGTTTCCATTCCATCTTCGGTCTCAGTTACTGGCGTTGCTTTGGATAATGTTATGTCCTCTGCGCCTTTGCTGTCAAGCTTACCCTTTGTATCAGTACCTGATGCTTTGAATGTTGTCCCTCCTTCAAGCCAGGAGGGCCCCATGCTCGCATCTTCTTCTATGTCTTTTAGCGGCATTGTTAAATCTGCCCCCAAATGTCTCCCTTTGGGGTCGTCGTCTTCTTCAGTTGGCAATTTTTTAAACCTGTTTTTGGCTCCCTCTCCTCAATGATTCCTATTCTTGAAGCTCCTCTGATTGAGGTTCCGCTTGTGGAAGAGTCTCTAAGTGAAGCTAATTTTATTTATTTATTTATTTATTTTAATTTTTAATTTTTTAATTATTTTTTATTTGAACCTAGTCTGATTTGCAAAGCTGACGTGTTTCTAAGGGAAACACATGGCTCTTTATGTAGCCTTGGTTTCCCCTTTTCGACCCTCTCTCAACTTCAATTTCAACTACTCCGGTTTGGATAAGTCTTCCCAACTTGCCTTTTCATTTGTGGAATCTTGCTTCTCTCATTTCTATTGGTAATTCCTTGGAAAAGATCTATTGTAGAAACAAAGATACAAAATACTATGTGAAGGCCACATATGCACACGTGTGGAAATGGATTTCCTGCTGAAATTAAGCTAACAAGTCATGGACGTTTATGGACGCAAAATCTATACTATGAAAATATCTCTTTTCGTTGTAGACTTTTCTACACGACTGGGCATTCACACAATTCTTGTACCGAAGTTAGGAAGAATAAAGTAAAGAAAATGAGTTGAAAACCTCATTGGAGGGAGGGCACTAATTTTGACCATTACACAATCTCTAAGTAGGATCCTCCCCAGTAACATCTGAAATATCCAATTTTGACTATTGGATCTCTGGATAAGGCCTCTAGCTCCTCTTGCTAGGCCTCAAACCGTTGCTGCCCCTTGGTGGCCCCTTGAACTTCACTGATGCAAAAACCTGCTTAGAAGCTCACTGATGGTTCTGCAACCTACTCCATTGAGTCTGAAATGTTGGAGATAGTCGAAATTGACTGTTGGCACCCCAAAATTGGGCGAATCTAGCTCCAGATAGAGCCAAAATTTTTTTGCCCAGTGTCCCCTACATCAGCTCCACCAAAATTGGAGCACTCCAGTTAACTGGAGTCAAATTTGGTAATTCTGCCAAAATTGAAGGGATGGATAAACTTGGATAAAATTCCGCCAAACTTGACTGTGGCATTAAATAATGCAGTTGATGTGTTGGGCACATGCCCCTCCAAATCTGTGGTTAAAAAACCACAACCATAGGTGGGAACTCCGCAAAAACATAACTTAACTGTTTTGGTTTTAAATGCCATGTGATCAAAGCATTAACCGTTGGTGCTGACCGTTGAATAAACCTTAACCTCTTTGCCGACCTTTCTGCATCTGAACACCCCCGGTGGCGGTTAACGTTAGGGTTTAGGCCCAAGGTTTTCAGCACCTGGGCGCATGGGGGGGGGGGAGAGGCGGGGCGCTGGGCTCCCAAACCCCCAATTCAAATTTATTCAAATGTTAAATAAAACTGCACACCAATGTATTGTAAGAACTAAACGCGCAGTCCAACGATAAGACGTGGGTGTGTGCGCGCAAAGTTCATGCGTTCGAACCTCATGCAGTCCAAAAATTTTATAACATCAATCCGAGGCCATGTGGCGGCCTCCGGGCCTGCCACGTGGTAGTTTTTCATTGGCCTCGAAAATAAAAGTCAACTAGTTGTCAAATCTCGGATTTCCACTTGGCCTTCAACGATTTTCCCAAACAAAATATTTCGAGGAATATTCCAAGAATATTCTCTTTTTAAATTTTCCAATTGCCAAGTCAAACTTGGTCAAAGTATAGTTTGTGCAGTTTACTGGACTTTTCAAACTGTGATAACTTCTTCATACGATGTCGGTTTTTCGAACTATTCATAGCCCCATAATCGCAACGACGATACCTTTCCGGTTGCTCAGGTTCGACACTCTTCTGAACACTTTGAATTTTGAGCTATCATTCTGGTCCATGATCTAGTTCTGATCACTCACAAAGAAGAAAATTTGAAAATAGACTTAAAATATTCAACAAAAAATCAAGTAAACATAAGCATAATCGTGGAGGTATCTGACATCTCAGATAAAGACAATAAATCAAATTCTTCTCCAAACACTACTCCAATTAACTCTTTTGGAAAAAAGGCTCTTGTTGTTGAGTAGCAAAATATGGACAAGGGAAAAAATATCTCTATGTTTCTCACCCTCTCCTCCCACCCTATGAGGATGTCCTCCCATAAAATAAGTTCAAAAAATCTCCTTGGGTGGATTAGGTGGAAGCGGATGATTCTTCAGTGGCTCCAAAGAACGAAGATGTTAGAGGAGATCAATCAAAGCCTAACGATAAGACAAACTCTCCAGAAAACTTTGGTTGGATCCAAGTTGGAAAAAAGATGAAAAGTACCTCTCCAAGGTCAACAAGAAGTCAATCCAAACTAAAATGAAACTAAGTTGAGAATGGAATGCAAATACATTTGGACTTAGGGTTTTTTTGGAAATTTTTTAGTTGGTATGAGAATTTCTTTCTTGTATTGTAAGTTTCTCAAGTCTAGCCTTGGGATACAAGAAATCATGGCAACTCTTGTTCTCAGAAGAATTATAACGATTTGGGTTGGATCCCAATTTTGTTAATACAAATTTAATACTAACCATTTCTTTTATATATATATATATATATATATATATATATATATAATTCAATAAAAAATAAATATTAAAAATTTTAAAAACTAAAACATAACCTTTAATAATGTTATTGCATAGGGAGAAATGGTGTTTTACAATTATGGCACGTGTTGCACAAAGGAAAAAATCATATGAGTTGTTTTGTAACTTGATATAGGAAGAATAAATGTTGTCATGAACAAATAAACATAACATTATATTGATGATGATGATGATGATGGTTATCGTCCGTTAAGACCAATGCGGTCTATCAGACCTTAAGAGAGGAGAAAGAATCTAAGTTTGATTCTTCAAAATTTTGTTTCTATGGTCAAAGATAAGGGAAATAAGTGCTCCAAGATCACTATATGTGGGTTGACTTAATAGGTCAAGAAGATTGGAAGTGTGGTAGATGGTAGGGAATTGAGAGCGAATGTGAGTAAGAGTCGAGCAGTCTAAAAGGAAGTGTTTTTCATCCTCCACTTGCTTTGAATCTCAAATCTGACAGATTTTATTGTTCCAAGGGTTATTGGGAATAGACCATCGCCCTGTCTCACTCCGAAGCTCATGGGAATTAGTTCTTATCTTAGCGATGTCATTTTTTTCTTATTGCTAGACAACATAGAGAGATAATTATGATTATCAAGGGCGAGGTTGATCACTTCCTTATAGTATCTTAGCTTCCTTTTACCCTCCAACTCCTGATCCTCCCAGAACTTGTCCTTAAACTTGGAGGTAATAGTATTCTTGATATTATATTTGCTTCCCATATTGGGCTCATCCTTAATTACCCAATGGTTGAGCCAGGACTGGGCATCTTCATGCCACCCGTGCTTGAGGTGAAGGTGATGGTTTTGACTACAATTAGAAGCAATTTGAGGGAGCCTTTTTTATTCCATGTTGTCAAGCTTCTTCTTATACATCAAATATTTAAACATAACCATACTTTCAATGGGGGATAAACTAGATTCGATCAAGATAATAGGATAGGGAGTATTTCCCTTGATCTTAAGGTTTTAGGTTATGAATTGGTTTTGAATCATCTAAATCTTCCTCCATGACTCTCTGGAGATACTGCAACCCCAAACTTCACATCCGTATAAGACAACAGGGGTGAAAAGGGTCTAAAAGAGGAACCTCTTTTTACTCCAAATGTAAAGATCAACCGACTTACAATTGTTTTCAAGCTCATAATAAGCTTTCCAGCCCCCAATAATCCTTTTCTCGGTGCTATAATTCCAATTGAGATCACGAGGGAAGTCAATATCCAAATACTTATAGGAAGAACCCTAATCTAAGCACTAGTTATTATACATGAAACTGCCCTGGGTGATCTTTTTAGATTTAATGATCATGACTTTAGTCCAGTCGGTATTAATTGCCATACCCATCTTGGAGTAGTAGTCATGAAGAATTTGGAGCTTTTTGTCAAGGCCATCATTGATTTTTGCAAGAAGAACGATATCATTGGCATAGAGGAGAAGAGTAACGAGAACACCAGTAAGCTCGGTGCCCTTGCACTCCGCAGATTCCAGACACTCCTCTAGCTTATCGATGTATATGCCAAAAAAGGTAGGGGATAGGGGACACCCTTGCTTAACTCCAATATTGCAATTAATGTCTTTAGACCACCCCTCGTTGGTCTCAAGCTTGGAGGTGACGGTCTCGTAGAGACGAATCACAACAATCCTCAACTCAGGAGGGACCATGATCTCTTTAAGTCTCTCCCAAAGTTTATCTCAAGGAACAGTTTCGAAAGCTTTTCTAAAGCCCACAAGGCAACAAAAGAGATCAACGTTACTATTGCGACATTCCTCCACAATGATTCTAAGAGTGACCAAATGGTCAATAGTCGAGTTATGCCATATAAATTAAATAGATGATAAATGTCGATAAGCATGGATCCATAATAAGTATCAAAATACTTCATGATATACATCTCAAGTAGTTAAAATTAAAAAAATAATAACAAATAAGTAAATTATAAATTATATTTTAAATTATTATTATTAATTATAAAAGGAATTAATTTTAAATTATTATTATTATTATTAATTATGAAAAAAATAATAATATAAAAGTTAAACACATATTTAAAAATCATGGAACACGATTCTTAATTGTGTAGATTTACCTCTATTTTTCAATGAAGCTTCTTAATATGTAAATAGGCTGTCAAGATACAATGGGTTATCAATACCATATGTCTAAAAGCAATAACCCACTTTATATGATACTTGTTTATATGCCATTTTTCTTAATTAATCAATTTAATTAAAGGGTAAAAATAATATAACTATTTTGATAAATCTTAACCATTAACTTTTGTATACTACTATGTATATTCTAAAATAATTCATGCAGATTAGATCTTTACAATTTACCTAATAATTATTGAATTAATTAACATTTTGGTGGTCCTATTCCCTATAAGAGAGTCTTATTAACACAATTGAAAAGTTAAAAAAATATAAATCACTCCTCCCTATACATTATAAAATAAAATAAAATAAAAATAAAATAATTATAAATAATATCTAATTAAATTAAATAAAAATTAAATACTATAAATAATATCTAAAAAAAATACAAGACTAATCTAAATATATTTCTTTAGTGGGTCTAATGGTTAAGAGCACAGGTTTCTTCCTAAGAAGTCACAAGTTCAAAACCAGAGGGGGTATAGTATGTATGTCTTCATAGACTTATGAGTCAAATCATTGCATGGAGGTGTGTCCCTTGTCCCACAAACAAGAGCAGGTGTGTCCCTTGTCCCACAAACAAGGGCGTCTCATACACCAATTTGGTGTCTTGCTTGACAGTTTGGTGTTTGGCTTACCAATTTGGTGTCTTGCTTAGCAGTTTGATGTTTGGCTTGGCAATGACCTTAAAATTGAATAATAATAATAATAATAATAATACTCAATATTAAGAAGAACATTTTTTTTTTAAACTGGTGAATTTATAAATTATTAGAGTAACACTTAGAAATTTATAAGTTATTAGAGTAACACTTAGAAATATAGTAACAATGAAAATAAATATATATATATATATATATATATATATATATATATATATATATATATATATATATATATATTTCTTTTGGAAATATAATGACTTTACATGTAGAATTGATGGATTGATTTATTATTATTATTTTAATTAATGTCTTTTATTTTATTATTATTATTATTTTTAATTATTGGTATGTGTTATTATTTTTATTATTATTTGAAATAAATAAATAGATTAATTAATTAATTTTAAAAAGAAAAAATTAAAATAAATAATATATAAGTTTTAATTTTTTTTTGGGTTTTTTATTTTTTCTCTATATTTATGTTTATATTAATATTATGCCTTTGAGCCATAATTTTTAAAATGTTATAATTTGAAGCTTATAAAAGGGTGATATTGATAGATTTATTATTATTATTATTAATAAAAGGACATATATACTTGACATTATAATAATCTGGTTTGAAGGTCCAAACCTTTTATAGCATGTGTTATGAAATTTCCAAAATTCATGTTCTACTATATTAAATATTTTCCTGAGATTGTTGAAAATGGCACAAAAAAAGGTTCTAATTTAATTTTCCCTTGAATTAAATTAGAAGAAAATTGTAATTCCAAATCAAATGACAACTTGTAAGAGTTAAATAAGTTAGTTTAACTTAGTTGGTTCAGTTAATTCAAGTTGAGGGTCTAACTTCAGTAATGTAGAGTGGCTCCTACAAAATAGGAGGCCCAGTTGAGTTTATTTTGAGTTGTAATTAAGTAATTCAGTTTATCTAGATTAAAGTCAGTTTAACTAGTTGCAACTGTTGGAGGAACTAGTGGGAGGTGTAGTAGTGAGTTATGCACTCTATGATCAATAAGTTAACTAATGATTCAACCATAAATAACTCATGCATGTCAGAACTGAGAGTTACCCAGTTGAGATTGGAGTTCAAGGGCAGCATACTATTAATTGCATAGGTGGTGCATGCAATCAGAGGAAGGCCCTAGATGGATTGTGCATTATTGGATGGTGATTTCCCTAATTAATAGGGGCTAATTACCCAAGGAAACAACACAAGGAAATAGGGATCTGGGAAGACAGAAAATTGGCTAAGTATTGACCTAGGTTTGTCTAGGAAGTAGTGAGACAGATAGAGATAGTGAAAATGTTTCTCAGGCTGGAGAAAAGCATTGTAATCTTCTCATATTTTCTGACTAATGCAATATACAAATAGCAGGTTTGTATCTGTGTCTTGCCCCAGGAAATCATTGTGCAATGTGTTGATTGAACTCTTTCTCTTATATGCTTTGTGATTTCATGATCATTTATTGGTTTTTGCAATTGGTAGGGTAGATTCAAGTCTATTGTTTTAGAAAATTAAAATTAGGAGTTTGAATCTACAAGGAATTTCTACATGGTATTAGAGCTGAAATTACTATAGAAGAGAAGAGTACGAGTTTGTACTCGCATGAGGGACAAGTTTTGTAGATCTCTTCTCCAGAGCTAGCAACATGATCAAGATGGCGTTCTATGGTATGAGGCTCGAGTATGCCCTTGAGGGTAGCTCGAATTACATTTCCTAGAGAGATCGGATGAAAGAAGTCTTAGAGGACAACGGATTGAAGAATTTCATTGATAAGGACATCCCGAAACCAGCTCCAACTGATGCACATGATCTAGCAAAGTGGAAGAAGTGTGTAGCAAAGGCCAAAATGATTCTACTGGAAGGAGTTCGAGATCATATTGTCTCAAACCTCCATGAAAAGGAAAATTCATATGAAATATGGAAGGAATTAACATAGTTGTTTCAGAACAACGATGACCAAAAGATGCTGGCACTGAAGGAAAAGCTCAAGAAAATCAAGATGGAGAAGGGCGACACAATACCAAAGTACTTGAACAAGTTTACCCAATGTCAGGATGAGCTTGGAAGTGTTGGTGTTATAGTTTTCAAAGATGATCTGGTGAGCCTATCACTTCTAGGCCTTCCCAAGAGCTATCACAACTACCAAGATTCGGTAAACGGGAGGGAGAAGCCACTAGAAGAAGTGTTTGTGGTCTGACTTGGCGCAAGAAGATATTCAACCAAACACTAGAGATGGATCCTCATCCAGGCATGATGATGAGGTGAATTATTCCTTGGCTAGAAAGGAAAAGAAATGGAAAGGTACGTCATCCCATTCCAAATCATATTTGGGTCAGGAAGGAAAGAAGAAGGACTTGTCAAAGATTAAATGTTTTCACTGTCACGAGCTAGGACACTATGCCACAAAGTGTCCGCACAAGAAGGCCAAGAAGGATCCATTAGGAGGAGTGACAGGTGATGCACTTGCTTCACAATTTGAGTTGGATTTTACCCTCGTCGCATGCATGATCTCATCGGTGATGGGTAGTGTGTGGTACCTGGATAGTGAAGCCTCATTCCATATGACTGAAAACAAAGTGCTCTTCAGTGACCTGGAGGAGAAGGACCTCAAGATGCACATCGAGATGGGAGACAATGGAAGGTATAGGGTGACCAACATCGATACAATCACCTTTCAGAGGGAGTCTGGTTCTCCTCTCAGATTAAAAGGCATCATGTATATTCCAGGCTTGAAGAAGAATTTAGTTTCAGTTGCTATGTTGGAAGACCGTGGCTACAATGTGGTTTTTAGTAAAGGAAAGGTGTTCCCTTGTCACATAGCCACGAGACAAGTGAAGAATATTGGGTTTGGGTAAAGAACCTCTACAAATTGGATGTAGCAAATTGTTCTGCCTTGAGCACGAAAGAAGAGAAGGTGCAGAGTCAACACATCAGTGAGTTATGACATAGAAGATTGAGCCATATACACCACAAATATTTGAAGATCATGCATCATATTTCTATAGGAATTTCTAAGGGTGCACTTGAGCAGCGTGATACATGTAAAAGATGTACATTGGAGAAGTACACCAAAGCCACCTTTCATGATAAGGGCATTCAAGCGCAAGAAATACTTGAAGGAGTTCACTCAGATGTGTGTGGAACGTTATCAATAACATCCACAACCAAGCACATGTATTATGTGATTTTTGTAGATGATTTTTCACGCAAGTGTTGGATTTTATTCATGTAGAAGAAATATTGGTCACTCTCAAAATTTTGTGGGTTCAAAGCACTTGCTGAGAAAGACACATGCAGGAAAGTGAAGGCTCTCAAGAGCGACAACAATGAAGAATATGTGTCGAATGAATTCAAGAACTTTTGTGCATCAGAATGAATTCGAAGGGAGTTAATAGAACCCCATAACCCACAAAAAAATGGGGTTTTAGAAAGGAAGAACAGAAGCATTGTGGGAGCTACACGAGCGATGTTACATGATCAGGGCCTACTGCTGCACTTGTGGGCAGAAGCATGCAACACAAATATATACGTGCAGAACAAGAGTCCTCATCGGATTATTGAGATGAGTACACTAGAGAAATATTTTTCAGGTAAGAAACCAGATGTGGCACACTTTAGAATATTTGGTTCATCAGTTTGCTGTCATGTTTACAAGGATGCACAAAAAAATATAGATCCAACAACTGAGTTGGGAACATTTTTGGGGTACAATGATACACCTCACAACTATTGGGTGTACCTTCCATCTCACAGGATGATAGTGGTTCATAGAGATGTGAAATTTGATGAAGAGAAAGCCATGCAAATTTCCCTTGAGAGGGAGATTCAATTGCATGCATATGAGGAGATTTTAACTCCAAAGGAATAACCTTAGAATGATGTGGAGAAACCACATGCAGAGGAGCAGAGAGTGGAAGAACCCACTCATTAAGAGACATCCAAAGATGGAAGGAAGAGAAGCAAAGAGGATGACAGGTTGATGCATGATGCTAAAGGGAATGTGGGATCACCCACATCACAATGCAAGAAGAGAAGGTCACCATATCGGTAGACTGGCTACTGTGAAAATTCCTTAAATCTAGAATCCTATTGTAGCAAATGGTATTAATTCTTATAATTGATAAATTAATTATTCAATTTATTTCTATGACAAAATCGAATTAAACACACTGAAACCTTCACTAAATAAACTTAGGAAAGAATACAAGTGCGGAAAAAAATTGAACAAGACAAGATCATACACACATATGACACTGTTATTTTTGGATTAATGTCCCAGAAAAACCCAATGCGGGAAAACCAATGCAAAAACTGAGGGTTTATATATTATGTAGTTAATTTTCAAAGTACATGTCTATGATTGACAGATATGTCCAATCATATAGATAAACTGACAAGAATTATCTTGTGAGACAAACATCACTCCTCCATGGGAACCCAACACTGTGCAACACCGAAATGGACTGCCCTGCGTTGCCTTTGCACAGTGACTGTGTCACCCTACGCAGTCTCTATGTCACAGCTGTGGAAACCCTCTATATCTGTTCTCTCTGTGGGCCTCTAGAAAATCTCTTCGGGATGTGTGCCTGCGTAGCCTTTGCATCACTGGCTTTGCGCTGCCTTTGTGGCTCTCACTGTCTCCTCTGCTATGAACTCTCCAGAACATGAATTATTCCAACTGGAATTACTGCCCCTATATGCGTAGAATCTCTAGATCAAAGTTTCTCCCTGAGCACTACTCACTAAAGAAATCGATCTCTTGACCCTTCGTCTATATTTTGTCTCAATCGTATTTCCCAAATGAACCTTCAATCCTTTCTTATAGTCTTCTCGTTGAAACGTCAACGACCAAGATTAGATATCTAATCAAAATATAAGATTAAATTTTGAATTGATCCACATTTTCTAGAACATTCACACCCATATTCTATTGATTCACTTTAATTATTTTATTTTCCTAAGTTTAGACTTAGGGTCCCTTTAAAATAATTTTTTTTTTTTAATAAAATACAATCCGGGTGGAATTTCCCAAAACGATTTCTGGGTTATATGGAATACATGTATCAAATCCTCCATGAAAATTTTGAGACTTTGAGCACATCCAATGATACCAGAAATCAACACTCCCTCTTAGTGAGGAATGTGCTCTAACAATACCCCCTGCTGAGTACTGCTATGATTATGCAACATCTCCCTCTGCACTGCTAATGTCTGACACTATTACCCATCAAATTTGTGCAAATTTTGCATCTGTACTGCTACTAACACTGGCACTATCAAAACTGCATCCGTACTGCAACTCCCTCTCAAATTCTGCATCCATGTTGATGCTGACACTACCACTGCCAACTGCTACTACACTACAATAATTTTTCTTACTGCAACTGAAAAACATCCAAGACTGAACAAGTGTTCAACATGATGCATCTCGATACTGAAGATCTGACTGTTTCTAACCTTTGTGCTATCCCTCTGAAGCTGTTGTGCTGCTGCTAAATTCTGCGTTGTGATTTCCTGCACTGCTACCAACTCTGCTCTGCGCTACTTAGGTTCTGGCACTGCTAACTACTGCACCGTCACTTCTGCACTCCTTTGCACCAACTGGCACTCTTCCATCCTGCTACATCTAATTTGAGCTCCTGTAGCAAGGTATTGATATGAGAGGTGGACTCCTCAAGGATCCTACCCAATCTGTAGATCTCTAGGTCTACAACTCCAAGTCAACCCACTTCCCGCCCGAAGGAATATGAGCTATCATGGAAAACTCTTCCTCATCGATCCTGGAAGGTGCTGCTCGTGGATCATGTTTCTTGTCTTTGTCTCTCTTTTTTAGAGGACATTGTGTGGAATAATGACCCATTTCGTGTTGTGAAACCAGGTCCAAAAAGAGAAGAAAAGATATATCAATGCCTTCGAAATAAGCCACTTCGAGGGGGAAACCTCCAATACATTACATGAATGAACAATTCTTGGATGATTCAAATTACAAAACCTCCTTTCTATATAAAGGATTCCATGGGGCCACAATGTAATCCTAGTGGG
Source organism: Pinus albicaulis (assembly GCA_034641835.2). Taxonomy (NCBI): domain Eukaryota; kingdom Viridiplantae; phylum Streptophyta; class Pinopsida; order Pinales; family Pinaceae; genus Pinus; species Pinus albicaulis. Next base: position 1,410,722,197 of record CM076570.1, on the reverse strand, counting down.
GCCACAATGTAATCCTAGCCAACCTAACAATAGTAATTTAAGGGCACAATAATAACAATATGGGGGTTACAAGGGTACAATAATAACAATAAGGGGGTGACAACAATAAGGGACTATACTAGTAATATAGGGACCTAACATGCCCCTCTCCTTCAAAAAAGTGTTGTCCTCAACGCTTGAGTAGCTTTGGGTGCTTCTGTATAAAATTTTCATCCTCCCATGTAGAATCTTCAGTGGGTAAGTTCTTCCACTTGATGAGATACTCTGAAATTGATCGATTTCGTCGCTGTCGATTTCTTGTTTCCGTGACCGCTTTAGGTTCCAATATGATTTTTCCTTCCTCATCAAGTTCTGGAAATATTGTTTGAACTGGAATATTTTCACCTATAACCTTCTTTAAGCATGAAACATGGAAAATTGGATGCACTCGTGAAGAAGAAGGAAGCTCCAATTTGTATGCCATAGTACCAATCTTTTGCAACACCTTTTGAGGACCATAGTACTTTGGCGATAATTTATTATCCTTCTTAGCTTGCTTGAGGGACATTTGTTTGTATGGTTGTAGCCGTAAAAATACCTTGTCTCCTACATCAAAACTTCTCTCGCTGCGATGTTGATCTACCTGTTGTTTCATTCGATTTTGTGCCAAATTTAGGTTGTCCTTTAAGAGTTGGAGAACTTCTTGTTGATGCTCGATGTGATCTTCCACTGCTTGAACCTTCGAATTTTCCCTTAAAGATGATGTGATGGATGGTGGATGATATCCATAAAGTGCCATAAATGGGGTCATTTTTCCTGCAGTATGGAAGGAAGTGTTATACCACCATTCAGCAAGAGGTAACCACTTGACCCATTGTGTTTGTTTATCAGATACAAAACAACGAAGATATCCTTCCAAACATTTATTTACTATCTCAGTTTGACCATCAGATTGAGGATGATAAGATGAGCTATGAGCTAATTGAGTACCCAAAAAGGAAAATAACTCCGTCCAAAAATTTCCAGTAAAAATGGGATCTCTGTCGCTCACAATAACCCTTGGGCTTCCATGTAGCTTTTGAATTATGTCCATAAATGTAGTAACAATTGTACTTGCTTTAAATGGATGAGATAATGCACAAAAGTGTGCATACTTGGTAAGTCTATCAACTACCACCATGATGACACTCTTTCCTTCGGACTTAGGTAAACTTGTGATAAAATCCTTTGAAATCTCCTCCCAACGTTGACTTGGAATGGATAAAGGTTGTATAAGAATGGGGGTCTTAATTGTCTCAACTTTATTCTGTTGGCAAACCAAACATTCCGCCACAAACTTTTGAATATCAGATTTAAGGCCATCCCAAAAAAATTATTTCTTCACCTTGTGGTAAGTTTTTAAAAATCCCGAGTGTCCTCCTAAAGGAGAAGTGTGCAATTCCAAGAGAATATTTTGTTTTAGTTGGGAATTCTTACAAAGATATAAGCGATCTTTGTACCATAAGGAATCATTTTTCCAACTAAAAGTATTAGATGTACTAGGATCTTGCTGCAACTTTTGAATGAGTGTCCACACTTCTTTGTCCTTCTTCCACTCATCTCTTGCTTCGGTTATCCAATCTAGTTGGATAATAGAAATGACACAAATCAATGCTTCCACCTCTTCATTCTTCTTGAGAGTGCATCTGCAACAACATTTAGCTTCCATTTTTTGTAGATTATTTCAAAGTCATAACCCAACATCTTTGTGACCCATTTTTGTTGCTCTTCTGAAGATAGTCTTTATTCCAAAAAGTGTTTAAGGCTATCATGATCAGTTTTTACCTTGAAGTGTCTTCCCATTAGGTAAGTTCTCCATTTCTTTAGTGCATGCAATATTGCTAACATTTCCTTTTCATAAATAGGTTTCTGTAAATACGTTCCTTTGATTGGATGACTTTCAAAAGAAATGGGTCTTCCTTCTTACACTAAAACAACACCAATTCCATTTCTTGAGGCATCACATTCCACAATAAAGGTTTTAGTGAAGTTTGGTGTAGCTAAGACTGGTGCTAGGCACATTGCCTCTTTAAGATGTTCAAAGGCCTTAGTTGCTTCAGGAGTCCATGAAAATGCATCTTTCTTCAATAATGTTGTTAGAGGTGCTGCTATTCTCCCATAATTCTTAACAAACTTTCGATTAGATCCTGTTAACCCTAGAAATCCTTGCAACTGCTTTATGGTTGTGGGGAATTTCCATTCCTTAATGGCTTTAATTTTGTTAGGCTCTACCTTAACACCCTCGTGAGATACAATATGACCCAGATATTCCACCTCTTGTACTCCAAAGAAACATTTGGATGTTTTTGCATATAATTGTTTCTCCTGCAATAGTTTGAGCACCCTTTCAACATGTTGAACATGATCCTTCCAAGACCTGTTGTAGATTAGTATATCATCAAAAAATACTAGCACAAATTTTCTAAGGAAGGGTTTGAAAATGGAATTCATCAACCCTTGAAATGTAGAAGGTGCATTGGTAAGGCCAAAGGCATGACCAAAAATTCATAATGACCATCATGAGTTCGAAATGCTGTTTTTGGAATATCTTCAGTCTTCATTCTAATTTGATGATATCCTGAACGAAGATCCAACTTGGTAAAATAAATTGCTCCATGTAATTCATCCAATAATTCATCAATCACAGGAATGGGAAATTTATCTTTAATGGTGAGCTTATTGAGCTCCCTATAATCTAGACACATGCACCATGATCCATCCTTCTTGTGTACCAATACTATAGGAGTAGAGAAAGAACTTTGACTAGGTTGAATTATACATGCCTCTAACATTTCTGCAATCATACGTTCAATTTTTCTCTTTTGGACATGAGGATATTTATAAGGCTTGATGTTTGGAGGAACACTTCCTGGAATCAAATGAATAGCATGATCATGATCACGAATAGGTGGGAGTCCTTTGGGAGTTTCAAAAACCTTGGAATGATTGTCCAAGACTTTTTGGAGATCTGCAGAAATAGATGATTTTAATGTTGGAACTTCTAGTGAGCATAATTGTGCAATTATGCCTCGTTTTTCTTTCTTTAGAAGCTTTGTCATGACATTAGAGCTTATTATCTTTCCCGGCTTCCTTGCAATACCCGGTAATTCGACTTCCTTTCCTTATGAAAAAAATTTCTTGAAAATTAAAAGCTACCGTCCCCAAAGATTGTAACCATTGTACTCCTAGTACAACATCAGCACCTCCCATAGGAATGGAAAGCATTGGACTAGTCAATACATATTCCCCCATGGTTAGCTTGATATTATGGCATTTTCAAGAGAAATTTATAGTTCCTCCATTTGAAACCATCACTTGACATTCTGGTGCTGGGTATAGGAAACAATTCAATTCCTTGGCTACCTTACAATGAATAAAATTATGGGTACTACCTGAATCAATCAACACTATTACCTTTTTCTTCTTGATATGTCCTTCTATCTTGAGAGTTTTAGGAGTGGTAATTCATGCCAATGCATTACATGATAAGGTCAGACTCATTTCTTCCTCTTCTTGGGTTGCTTCCTGGTGTATATCCTCTTCTTGCTCATTTTCTTCTTCCTCTTGACAATCTATGTAAAATAATTTCTTCTCAGCACACTTATGACCTTTAGTGTATTTGCTATCACAACTGTAGCAAAGCCCTTTTGCTCTTTTTTCTTCCAATTGTTGTGGTGTCAACCTTGTAGGTTGTGAAAATCTAGGGGTAGCAACACTTCCCTCTTTATAGAAGTGAGTGGTAGGCTTCCTTGTCGCCATAATTTTACATTCAATTTTTCTTGCCAACCTGAATGCCTTCTCCAATGAATCAGGTTCCAAAACGCGAACTTCATGTTGGATGTTATCTTTTAAAGTACCTATGAAGAGATCAATCCTGTGTTCCTCTGGAATATCAGTTACCCTTATATTCAATTTTTGGAAGTCCTCAATGTGCTCCCCCACTAAACCCTTTTGTTTGAGATTTATCAATTGGCTAAAGAAGGTGTTGCTCTTTGTATCCTCATAGTGTGCTATCATTTCCTCCGTAAAAATTGACCAAGTGACAATTTTTTTACGGGAGCAAAGCCATCGATACCATACAAATGTATTTTGTTCTAAATGTGAAGTTGCAATGCGTACCTTTTGTGTGTTTTGCACATTATGGAGATCAAAATATTGCTCCATCTGTAGTATCCATGTTACAGGATCCTTTCCATCAAACTTCCTCATATCCATTTTTTGAATATGGTGGTTCTTCCCACCAACATTAGATTTTATGAAATCATGATTAACATTTATTTTGTTCTCATCATTAGTTTCCTCTACTATCTTTTCACCATTAGGAAAAATTTCTTGTATCAACTTTGTCAAACCTTCCATGTCTGCTTTTAGATCATTCTTCATGTTTTCCATTTTCTCATCGATCTTAGCTTCCATGTCATCCATCTTAGATTCCATGCCAGCTTCCATGCCATCTATATTAGATTCCATGCCATTCTTCAAACCATCCATCTTAGATTCCATGCCTTTCTTCAAACCATCCATCTTAGTTTCCATGCCTTTCTTCAAAACTTCCATGTCATTTTTGTTGCTCTTTGCGAGAGCGAAATTTGTTGCACTTGCTCTTGTAATTTTGATATGTCATGTTGCCATTCTTCGTCTTCATGAGTCATAGTAGAGCCTTCTAAAGGCTTAATGGGTGTTGAATTATTTTTAGGGGCCATTTTAGAATCCAATAATGATACCTATTCTACAATATGCCCTTGGAATCAATTCAACTTGATTCTTCAAACAAGACTTATGCAATTCGAGAAAAAAAATACACACCTTTTACTTGATTTTGAGGAGCTATATATTGAAATTGAATTATCTATATAATTGCGGATCCCCAATATTTGAAATTCAGCCTTGTAGTAGCCCTCTGAAGCTTCTTTCAAATGTCACAGGTTTGACCTGATTTGGATTCTTCAAGACAAAGATATGTTCAATCTCCCACAATGACCCAATTATTTACTGGTTCAGTAGAGTGAAATTGTATGACTTTCCACGTCTTCCTGTTTCCTCCTTTGGCTCTAAAATTGATAGACAGGAAACTACAATTTGTGTACTTGCAGCCACTTTTTACAGAATTCCAATCTGATGCTCAGAGAGAGAGTTATGAATATTTTCCCACGATAACCTCTTTGAGATGAAATTCGAGAGCCTGAAAAATACCTAACTTCCACAGATCATATCTCCGAAAATATTGCGAACCAAGCTCTGAAATTTTGCGATGATGTTCCTTGGAATTTTGGCTTCGCTATCCAAAAATTTCAGCTTCTTAATCTTCGTAGAAAAAAAATTATAGTAAAAATACCGCGATGACCTGTTTAGGTTAAATTCAGGAGCCTGCAAAAAGCCCTAACTTCCACAGATCATATCTATGAAAATATTGCGAACCAAGTTCTGAAATTTTGTGATGATGTTGATCAGGAATTCGGCTTCCCACTCTAAAAATTTCAGCTTCTGAACCTTCGTAGAAAAAAATTTATAGTGAAAATTCCACGATGACTAGTTTGGAGCAGAGAAAACCCTAGAATCCAAAGATCTGATACGAAATGTTGTGAAACCAGCTCCAAAAAGAGAAGAAAAGAGATATCAACGCCTTAGAAATAAGCCACTTCGAGGGGGAAACCTCCAATACATTACATGAGTGAACAATTCTTGGATGATTCAAATTACAAAACCTCCTTTCTATATATAGGTGTCCATGGGGCCACAATGTAATCCTAGCCGATCTAACAATAATAATTTAGGGGCACAATAATAAAAATATGGGGCTTACAAGGGTACAATAATAAAAATAAGGGGGTTACAACAATAAGGGACTATACTAGTAATATAGGGACCTAACATTTCGCCACACCAAAATCATTTGATCTTGGAAAGATCCTTCTTCCTTATGCACTGCTCCTGTGACCCCTTTAATGCAAGGGAAACATTATCCTCATCCTCATTCAACTTCTTCCTGCTACTGTTTCCACCCTTGTGTTGACACTTGAGTAAGTCCCTCCTCATCTCTTCTTGCTAAAGAGCAACCCACATTGACTCCCAGTTCGAAAAATTCTCTCTACCCAGGATGCTTTGGACAAAGACTTGATAGTCGTCAGACACTGAGTTGAGGGCGAATATAACCATCTCGGTGGCCTGAGGATTTGATCCCACAGCTGATAGTTGATCTCAGTTTTCCTGAAGTCTAGATAAGAATAGATCAATGCACTCACCTTTCTTCATCTTAGCAGTATGTATATTCTCTTCTAGATACATCTCCCATTTCTCGGAAGATCCTTGATATAGCTTCTCCAAGGCCTACCACATTTATCTAGTAGTTGCTTTTCTAGCTATGTGACATATAACATGATCCATCATGCCATCAATGATCAAGCGCTTTGCCTTGGCCATATTTTTCTTGTATTCCTTCAGAGTATTTGCATCAAGGACCAACACACCTTCAACGAAGAGCTTGAGATCATGCTCATCCAACATGAATTTGATCCTTGCATACTAGATCACATAGTTGGAGGCTCCCTCCAACTTGTCTCGATCTCTCAGCCTGCCAAATGCCATTTCTGATTATTAAAAATGTCAAATCTAGCTCCCTCTATTTATCCTCTACGCAATGATGGAATGGCTTACACACTCCTTGTTGGGAATAGTATATTTTCCACCCAAAACTGTTACTCAGCTCTCGAAAAATAGAATTCCCTGAGGAATAAAAATTCCCTCAAAATGTCTCCATATATTTCTTCTGACGCTTTTGCACCCACAATCACTGTTGCGCAGAAAAATGCATCCCTCAGGCTGCTGATATGCGTTGATCTGTTGCACTTCTCCCTCTGCCTCTGGAAAAATGTAATCTGGAAAAATATTTCTTCTCTGTTGACTCACTCAGAGAGATATTTTCCTTGTCGGTTTAGGCCCTCCTCGCTTGGACTGTGCAATCTATTGCTTATGCAGCTCTTTGATCCCGACTTCACCAATGCTAGATCTACGGATATGTTCTTATGTTCCTCTTGCACTCGACTATACAAGCTATAATACCATGTGAAAATTCCTTAAATATGGAATCCTATTACAATAACTGGTATTAATTCTTCTAACTAATAAATTAATTATTCAGTTTATTGCTACAACAACATAAAATTAAACACACTGCAACCTTCACTAAATAAACTGCAGAAATAATACAAGTGCAGAAACAAAACTGAACAAGACAAGATCATACACACATTTGACACAATTATTTTTGGACTAATGTCCCTGGAAAAACCCAATGCGGGAAAACCAGTGTAATAGTTGAGGGTTTATATATTATGCAGTAAATTTTCTGAGTACAAGTCTATGACTGACATATCTATCAAATCATGCAGAGAAAATGGAAAAAAAGATCTTGTGAGACAAACCTCACTCCTCCATGGGAACCCGACACTGATCAACACCCAAAATAGACTGCTTTGTGGTGGCTCTACACAATATCTGCACCACAGCTGTGGCTTCCCTCTGTCTTTGCGCTGGTCTCTCTGCTGGTTGAAAGTTGGGGCCTTATGGCCTCCGAAAAATCTCTGCTGGATCTGGCACTGAACCAATTTTTCCTCCTTAATAGAAATACAACTTCCCCTCTGGCTTTGCGTAGTCCCTGCGTAGCCTCTACATCACCGGCTTTGCACTGCGTATGTGGCCTTCACTGTCTCCTATGCTATGCACTCTTTGGATCAGAAATTTTTCCAACCAGAATTACTGCCCCTCTCTGCGTAGAATCTCTAGAGCAAAGTTTGTCCCTGAGCACTGCTCACTAAATAAATTGATATCGATCCTTCCTTCGTCTTGTGTCTCAATGGTATTTTCTAAATGACCCTTCAAGCCCTTATAGTCTTCTCGTTGAAACTTCAATGTTCAAGATTAGATCTCTAATCAATGACTAAGATTAAATTTTGACTTGATCTACCTTTTCTAGAACATTCACACCCATATTCTATTAATTCACTTTAATTATTTTATTTTCCTATGTTTAGACTTAGGGTCCCTTTAAAATAATTAATTTTTTCAATAAAATACAATCCGAGTGGAATTTCCCAAAACGATTTTTGATTTATCTGGAATACATATGTCTAAGCCTACTTGCAAATTTTGAGACTTAGAGAACATCTGATGCTACCAAAAATCAACAAATACATGGATTTTATGTGCTAAGCCATCCTCATTCAAGGAAGCAGTGCCACAACTAGTATGGGTTGATGCCATGGTAGAGGAGCACAACTCCATTATCAGGAACAATGCATGGGAAGTTTTCCCAAGGCCAGAGGACAAGTCACTTGTAGGATCCAGGTGGATCTACAAGGTGAAGCAAGCAACATATGGGAGTGTCAAGAAACACAAGGTCAAATTTGTTTCCAAGGGGTTCCCTTAGGTGGAGGAAATAGATTACGAGGAGACCTGCAAAATAATCTTCAATGAAATCTATTGTTTCACTTTCAACGTAGATGGGATGGAAAATACACCAGATGAATGTAAATACATCTTTCCTCAACTGAGTGATTGAAGAATAGGTGTACATAGAACAATCAGAATGATTTGAGACCTTCGACGAAGATTTTCATGTGTGCAGAATCAAGTGAGCATTTTATGGACTGAAACAAGCATCTTATGCTTGGCACACCAGGATATAAAACTATTTCACCGAGTTAGGCTTCACCAAAAGTGAAGCAGTTGAAAAAATTTACCATATTGCAGTTGAAGGTAAATTATTGATTATTGTATAATATGTCGATGATTTAATTCTAATAGGTGATGAGAAGCTGATAAAATATTGCAAAGAAATTTTGGCAAGAGAATTAGAAATGAAAGACATGGGGCTCTTGCATTATTTCCTTGGTTTGGAAATTTCGCAAAGAGATGGGGAAATTTTTGTCTCTCAGGGAAATTATGCCAACGAGATATTGAAGAAGTTTCACATGGAGAGAAACAAACCCATGGAGACTCCTCTAGAAGGGAATTGGAGGAAGAAAGATGCTACTTTAGATGAAGTGGTAGAAGATACCATTTATAAGTAGCTTGTGGGTTCACTTATGTACTTGGTGAACACATGACATGTAGAAATTATACAACATGCATGTATATCTTGGATTCACCTGATCTAACAATGTACTAAAGTTAAATACTGAATCACTTCTAAAAATCTTTTGCGGAATTAAAAAAACAATCGCTAATCACATGAACATAAAGAAGAATCAAATCACACACAACACAGATAATATCCCGGGGAAAGTGATCCAGGTGGATATCGGTGGCCACCCACCTATTCCATTTGGACCAGCACCATCAATTCTTGCAGATTTTCACATTCAGCACAACTTACTATTTTTAGCAGGTTTTCGGGTCCTCCACTCTCGGAGCCGTTTTGGGGGCCTGAAAACCTCACTATCTTCTATTGTATATTCAACATGGATCATGAAACAATTACATACAAAACTCTTCTCACAAGAGCCCTCCAGTACTCAGCTAATTGTCTCATGTTGCCATGAACAAAACTGACCAACACATAGCCAATTCTCAACGTCTAGACAACCTGCCTTGCTTGTGCAATCCCTGATGGATGCAATCCATAATAGATAGGAATTATTGGCTTCCTTGATTGCACAAGTATCATGGGAACTTCAATGGGTGTTTGGTTGCATGTGTGCAACCCAAAAATCCTATAACTGATAGTCAACTTCCCTTTCACCTAGAACTCAACTGGGTCTCCATTGGATCTGACATGCATGCAACTAACAATAGTAAATCCTCAGTTGCATGTGAGATCACTGATTGTGAATTAATTAATATTTAATTCACTTGATCTCTCACTAGTGTATCTTCAGTTACAACTAACACAACTGAGTTTAACTCACTTAACTGAGTTAAACATATTATAACCTGCATTAACTAATGCACCACTACACTTCGAACTCTGTTACAACTAGAATTACTTTGCGTGCCTCACCAACTACCTCTAACTCGAAATACACTAGCTAACTGAGTTTATCAATTTTAGTTAACTATTTCAAGTCACCATTGAGAATATATTACAGTTTATTGTCCATCTTAATTAAGGGATAACTAAAATAGACATGCACCCAAAAATAACACTGTGGGCCCCACCCTAGTTTGGGTGCTTAATGCAACTAGGCGTGGGTGCTAAAATTTCTTGTTGAATCTCAACACTCCCTCTCAACAAGAAAGAGATTATCCTTTACCTCGATCCTGTATCTATGGTATTTGAATTTTCTCTTGGTGAGCACATTTGTCAGAATATCTGCATCCTGATCTTCCGTGGGATTGTAATGAAGAAACATTATCCTTCTCTGCACACAATATCTGAGTTGATGGTACCATATATCTATATTCTTGGAGCTATCATAAAACACAGGATTAATCGAGAGTTTAATGCAACTCTGATTATCACAATGAATCACTGTCGGATCCATATGAGAACCAAACAAACCATCCAAGATCTTTCTCATCCAGATAGTCTCACATGCAGCTTGACTTACTGCCATTTATTTCGCTTCCGCTGAACTGAGTGCCACAGATCGTTGTTTCCTGTTGTACTAGGAAACTGTTGTCGATCCCATGCTAAACATCCATCTTGATGTGCTCTTTCTGTCTGATGGACTACCCACCCAATCTGCATTCGTGAAGCCTTGAAGCTTCACTCCCTCTGTCCTTATGTACCATAGACCATACTCTGATATGCCCCTTAGGTATCTCAGGACATGCTTCCCCACCTTCCAAAGGAGCTTGGTAGGCTTAACCATAGCTTGACTTAGCTGGTTAACTGTGTAGCAAATGTCTGGTCTCGTGTTCACCAAATACATTAGTGAACCCACTAACTGCCCGTAGATAGTAGCATCCACTACCTCTCCAGAAGTAGCATCCTCTTTCCTCCAATTTCCTGGAAGAGGAATATCCATGGGTTTGCAACTCTCCATGTGAAAGTTACCCAGTATCTCCTTTGCATACTTGCCTTAAGACACAAAAATTTCACCATCCCGTTGCCATATTTCCAATCCAAGGAAATAATGAATGAGTCCCATGTCCTTCATTTTGAACTCCCTTGCAAGATCCTCCTTGCATGAGTGTATCAACTACTCATCACCAGTAAAATTAGATCATCAACTTAAATAACAATGATCACTAGCTTACCCTCAACCACAATTTGGTACAGGTTTGCATCTGGTTCACTATTGGTGAAGCCCAATCTGGTGAAATAACTGTCTATCCAAGTGTACCAAGCACAAGGTGCTTTCTTCAACCCATACAATGGTCTTTTGAGTCGGCACACATGTGACTCAATGTTGAAGATCTCGAAACCTTCAGTCTGATCTATGTACACCTCTTACTCAATGATCCCATTGAGAAATTCCATTTTCACATCCATCTGATGAATGCGTCAGCCCATCTGCACTGAGAGTGCAAGGATGGATCTTATGGAAGAGTACCTTGCAACAGGTACAAAATTCTCATCATAATCTATCCCCTCGATCTGTGAGAATCCCCTGGCTACAAATCTGGCCTTGTGTTTCTCCACACTCCCATCAACAGCTTGCTTTACCTTGTGGATCCATCTCGATCCAATCACTGATTTGTCGACCGGTCTTGGGACTATCTCCCATGAACTGTTCTTGACAACAGAGTCATACTCCTCCACCATTGCATCAACCCAAGTTGGTTGCTGCACTGCTTACTGAAAGGAAGATGGTTTAGTCACAATACATTTGCACATAAGAGCCATGTATCCAGTAAATCGGCTAGGAGACTGTCTCTTTCTGCGCTATGCAGTAGGGGCTCCTACATTCTCCGCAGCATCAAGTCTCAATCTATCAGCTTCCGTGGTGTGCCTTCTTCCATTTTTGATGGATGGATTTGCATGAGTGTTTTCCTCCACTCCATGAACCTCCTCATGTGGTTGATCCACATCTTGAGACTCATCCTTGGGAACCAACAGTTCCTCCTCTGCATGCAATTCCAGCTCCCTCTCAAGGGACAACCGCATGGCTTTCTCCTCATCAAATTTTATATCCTGTCGCACAACAGTCATTCAGCTGTTTGGAAAATACACTCGATAATTATGGGGTGTTTCAGTGTACCTGAAAAAAATCCCAACCTCATCTGTTGCTTCCAGCTTCTTCCTGGTATCCTTGGTCACATGCACATAAACAGATGAGCCAAAAATCTTAAAGTGTGAAACATCAAGTTTCTTACCAGTGAAAGCCTCTTCAAGTGTACTCATGCTAAGTATCCTATGAGGACAACGGTTTTGCACGTGTATCGCTGTGTTGCATGCTTCCACCTGTTATCACTCAGGTTTTCCTTGAAGTTGTGGAAAAGGAAAGTATACCCGAGGTAACCACAAACCAACCTTCAGATGCAGAATCTAGCCAATCTGCATCCAGAGAGGGCTCTCTCTTTATAATTTATCTTTGTTCTTAGAAATTTTTAGGCTAGTTATAAGTCCAAGAGTTTTGATTTTGTTTGAATGGTGGAATCCGCCAACTAAGGGCAAGGTTGAATAATTTCAGGCCATTGGGCTATGGAGTGAAAGGATGGCTTTACTGGATTTCTATTCTACACACAAGATGGCTTTGCAGGGCAAGATAGCCAAACAGAGAACAATTTTTAGAATTTAAAGTGGATGGAATGGGTTTGAAGGGATGAAAGGCAGTTAAGAATATTTCAACATGTTCAAAAGAAAGAAATGAAATGATTACAAATAAAGAGCAGTGAATAATTCTTTATTATAGTAATCAAAATGTTTAAATTAGTGAAGCAAGAGCATTTAAGAATTCGTGCTTATAACCAATTTAGAAGAAAACATTAAGAATAATCACATCTGAAATCAGAGTACAATTAAGTAAATTCTGATTCAATCCTTTATGTAAATTATTCAGAAATGGACATAATGATATTATAAACGGATATAAAACTTAAGACATAGGGTAGAAAGACTTATTGAACTGCAGTCCGACACATGAATCCTGCAAAAAGTCCTGAGCTTCAAATTGTCATCCAGTAAGCCACAAATAAATTTCTCCAAAACACTTTTTATTCCAAAAACTTCAATGTCACAGCCAAATAATAGAATCCACCCTCAACACTCTCTTTGAGGGTTTATTTATACAAAAAATGATTGAAAAAATCTCACACTAACCTAGCCAATAATCTAGGGTGACTAATGAGTAAGTTACAACAAAAAGGAGACAAATGGTCTCGTAAATAGAACAAAAAGTAATTGCTGGTGTGTTGTTTCCTCCTTTTGAGGATGTGCTGGAAGCAGGTGCTATAATAGGGCTCGATGCTGTCCCTTTGAGTAATTCTTTTGTTTGTCTGATACTCCTTGTTTCTACGGATACTCTTTAATCTGTTCAACTGATACTCTTTAACTTGTGCTCATTTTTTATCCTTTACATGATAGTAAAAAGATAACATTCTCAACCTGAAGATAAATTTCATAGAATTTCCAATAAGTCATCCCACCATTGATCTTCTGCTATTATAGTTCTTTTAAGTTTTCTCAATGTTTCATCGGCCTCTGTGAGTTTGTAAAAAGTGGGCTGATTAGGGAACAAATACTTTATTTCATGTTCAAGATGAAATAAATTCTTCAACCTGTCATAGAGATTTCTCCCTGTTGGCAACGTTGCTTCTGGCAAACTGATAGAATGAGCAGTTGTATTATGAGCATGGATATCTATTTTCTTAACATAGGTTTCTAGGTCCATTATCTGGTCCTCTGAGAGCATAGGACTGGGTAACCCACTGTCCAATAAAACCTGAAATTTTCCTTTGAAAGCATTAATTTCTTCCAGAATATCTGAGCACTTCCTTTCCAAATTCTGCATAAAAGTTCTTTTGGTAAAAACTCTTTTTATCTCCAAAATAGTGCCGGTCCTGTCCTCAATTCCTAATACTGCAAGCTGTTGCTTAGTCCGGGTGTTCAAAAACTGTATAAGTTGATTGGCTTGCTCAGGTCTGCCCCTTAATTCATCTCTTGTTCTGTTTATTTCTTCCTGAGCTACTTTGATCAAGTCATTTTGTTCAAAAATTGCTTGAATAGAGGGCCAAATACTTTTTATTAACTCAATTATATTATCCCAAAGAATTTCATTTATTTCCCTCAAAGGCTTCTCTAATGAAAGATCTTTTTCTAAAGCCTTAACCAATCTTTCCAATCTTTTAATTTCCCTGGTGTTATCAGCAACGGTCTTTTTAGATGTATCATATTTCTGCTCCAAATTTTCTAACTGCAATTTTGTGGTTTGAAGTTCTGTGACTCTGAGTTTTAAACTTTCCATTTGTTTTACCAATTCATCAGAACTCAAACCAGAAGTGTTTACCTGCGCTGGCTCTGTTTGTTGATCTGCTGTTGTAGTAGCTTCTGTGATGGATGCCTGCATGATAGCTTCCTTTTCTTGTAAAGCTTGTTCCAATTCTTTCTCTGTTTCACTCAGTTGCTCAGTCATTTTCAAGAGCAACTCCATCACTTCTTCCTGTGAATTTTCCTTCAAGACCTCTTGAGTCTGGGGATGCCTTGAGGCTGGCAATTTCAGCTACTTTCTCAGTGCAGCAATATCGTCATCTTTCTTTTTAATTAGTGCTTCAATACTTTTGATATCTTTGGGGTTGTGACCCAAGCTGATGATTATGTCTTCCAGAGACTTTATTCTGTTATCTTTGGCCTGAGAAGAGGCCTTCTCAACATCTTTCTTTTTAATTAATGCCTCAATGCCTTTGATATCTTTGGGGTTGTGACCCAAGCTGATAATTATGTCTTCCAGAGAATTTATTCTATTATCTTTGGCCTGAGAAGAGGCCTTCTCAATTTGCAATTGGGTGCTTGTGTTATTTAAAGAATCTTGCAGCTTTAGGGCTGCCATGGCCTTATCAGTAAGAGTGGAATACACCATTTCCCCAGTTTGTTTATGCAGCTCTATCTGGTCCAAAGGATGAATGTCCTTTGCCAGGACCTCAAAATTTGTTCTAATATAATCAGCTGTTGTCATAGGTTTTGGCACCTTGGACTTGAAGTGGCTCATTATCATTTTGCCTTGTGAAATGTCAAATGCTGACATTAACCTTTCCTGATTATGTGGAGCCATTTTCAGATATTGATCATATACTTTCAGTCTCAATGGATCATTCTTTGGCTTTATATTAATGAAGGTTCTTTTTATATCCCCTGTATCTGTTTTTGGTGGCCTAAAAGAAGATACTTCAATACTCAACTACTTTTGCAAAGCTTTTCCTTTCTGATCTGTGTGTGTCATACTAACAGAGCCAGTTAGTTGACTATCTTCTCTTCCATCATCAAACATCTCATCTATTATTTCCACTTCCTGGGGTGTATCGAGTTTCTGCCTTTTGGTTTGATGTAGCTATGAGGATTTTTTGGGAGGAGTAGTATCTGGAACCTGCCTTTTCTTGCCCATTTCTACATTGGATGGAGTTTGTAATTCTGAAACTTCAGGATGATTTACTTGAATGGGAGAAACTTGTGCTTGATCAGGTGCTCTGCAGGTTTGAGGTTTCTCTGCCATGACTAAAGTTTCAATGACCTGTATTTCAGGTTCCTTTCCTTTACCTTTTGACTCTGCTGCAATTGATGAACTGCCTTCCTATAATCTCTGCTGTAGATTTGCTGCTGAAGAAGTGCCAATGTGAGGTACCTGCACTTGACCATAATATTCTAGGTCATACTTCTTCTCAAGATCTTTCATAATTTTGTTCATTTTGTCTTCTTCACTTTCTTCTTCAACTAGTGTTTCTTCCACCCATTCATCTTGATTTGCATATTGTTCTATTTCAGGAATCTTGTGGTGTATGTAAGGGGATGATTTGTTCTTTATTCTCTTTTCACAGATAAAACCAAATGGATCATAAGGAACCCAACGAAAACTTCTTTGGAACTTGCAATGGTTTTGTAGTATAATTTCTGCTTCTCGCTCAGCATCCCTAGAGTTGCATATGTAGGGACCTAATTGACTTTTAATCCTGAGTTGGGCTTTCATTTTCACACTACAAAAATGAATCACATCTGAATTATTCATTTTCCTGAAGTATTCCAAGGAAAAAAGTCTCATGGGCACATATCTTGGCAACTTGAATGGATGTAATTCACATCCATAGATTCTGATGACTGAATGGTTTTGATATAAATACCAATCTCCAACTTTATAAGTCCTTGAAAGCTGCAAGGTCTTCTTGATTTCATTACTGAGCCTTGGAGGAGGGATTCCTGTCAACAAGGTAGTTGCAGGATATACAAAAAGATCGATGAACTCAGTATAGGAATAAGGAGAATCATAGGAAGAATGAATTATGGGAGACCAAAATATAACTGACCTAGGGTTTCCCTTGGCATCAAGCTTTTTAACAGGGAAAGGGAACTTCTCTGATTGATAAAAGATAATGAGATGATAAATAACTGAGGAATATTTTAAAACTTTCTCATCATCTAGCCTCATGAATTGGTCATGGATCTTATTAGCTATGAAAGAGGCAAAGTCATATTTAACTTCAGGAGGTTGCCCAGGAGTAAACATAGACAACAAAACCAGGGTTATTTCATCAACATATTCACTTGTATTGAAACCCAAGACAAAAGATATCATATTTAGGATGAGCCTTCCTAACTTAGTGAAATAAGAAAAACCATAGGGAGGAGGGCCCCTAGGTTGATGTTCAGGCAACATAAAATTCTGGCAAATAGACTTCAATTTCTCTGGGGACAATTGATTGGACTTTTCAATCAGTTCTTCCATAGACAATTGATCAGGTTCAAAATGTAGCATTGTATTGATGGCTTGAGGAGTAATGGGGAAAAGAACACTCTGGTCAGGGGACATTACTGCTCTTTGAGTTGGATCATAGTTAGAATGGCAGTAGTGGATAATTTCTGGGAAAATAAGGACTGAGGGGATGAGATATCTCGAGAAATTGGATTCCCATAACCCAATGACATCCAATCCCTTCGAATAATCGTCTCTGCAGCGACAATAACTTCGAAGGGGGCTTTCATCAAACACTAAGTCTTTAATTTGGAAGTCTTTATCCACCAAGGGCAAATATTCTAACTCTCTGTGGGGGGCATTCAATGGAGTTACATTCAGAGCTGCCGGAGCTTCCATTTTGGTTCTTGTGTATTCAAAATGGAAGTTTCTGGGGGTTCTTCACAAACCGGGTGCGATTTCAGTTTTAATGAGGGAAATTGGCACGATTGCAGGTTTGGGGGAAGAATTCACAGTTTAAAAACTCAGGGAATGATCTTAGCGATAAGATTTAATCACTAATCCAGTGGAAAAACAAGGAACACAGAGTTTCTTTTAAAGTTCGGAGCGCAATAGAATAAATACCTGTTTTCGGAGGCAAACTGGGATTTAATAGGTATCAAGTGGTGGCAATAAGATGCTTGGAAACCGGTCCGGCAGAATTCTGGAGCGAAATTGGATAGAACAATAATTTTCAGTGAAAATTTGAATTTCGCAGCGGAAGGCGCAGTCGATTTCAATAATGAAAATGACATAAAAAACACAAAATTCGTTTTATTTACAAGTTAAAAGGGATTTTTATTTTTTCGAGGAACGACGTCATTTGAAGTACGGGTTGACATGTGGCAGGGGTCGGGCGGTAAGCGGTAATTCCCGCACCGCTTATGGGCAATGGTGGTATTGAATGCGAGGGCAACGATTCCACTGATTAAAGGACACGTGGCCGGTGGACTATTTCAAAACCACCGTGCCCCCGCGTGTTAATCTTCGAATGAGAGATGGATAGCGGAATCGCTGTGGAGCGTTGATCTGCATGTGGATGATCAGAAGACTGACAAGACGGAAAGGTGACGGGGTAGTTATCACGCGGGCCCGACGTAATTAGTGGTTAATTAATCATTCCGGGCGGCGTATAATTGGTGGAGATATCGGTTATTAATTAATCCAAGTAATTAATTAATCCCACTGTTTAAAGGTGGTTGCGGCGGGGTTCAGTTTCTAACTCGAGTTAGGGTTGGAGAATGGGATATATAACGGGATTTCTAACTCGAGTTAGGGCGTCGGGTATGGGATTATTTCCAAAGTTTAGTTTTAATTAAACTTTGGATTTTAACTTTATTAAAACATATAAAATATATGTTTCAAAGTTTTTCATATATGTTTTTTATTATATGATAAATCAACTAATACGATTAACTTGTCATAGGGGCAGGAGTATTACATAATGATATATTTAACCAAAGGGCACATAATGTGGGTTTTTAATGATTAATTGGGAAATAAATACTTTGGTTAAACTTTATAATAAGATGGGTTTTTTGGATATTTATGTAAAAGGAGTTATATACTTAGGATAAGGCATTTTCACTAGGGATTTAGTAAATAGAGTTAAATGTTAATATGACAAAGGGACAAGGACAACTCAAAGTACTTTGCACATCTAAGAAAGTGAAGATTTTTGAAGTAAATCACATTATCTTAATTTCAACACTTCAACATAGAATAGTAAGTGATTTTGAGGGATTATTGTGGAACTTTACATGATTTTCCTAAGTAAAATAGGATTTTACTTAGGAAAAGGTAAATAGTGAATGATTATAATAACAAATGATCTCAGGTAATTAGGTCTTTTTGATCATTAGGCCGAGGGTCCGGTCCCTCCAAAAGTCAAGGAAATGCCTTGAGCCCCTCTAATATTCAAACACCTTAGCACTTTTAGGGAAATTAGTAAAAATCTTAGGGAAAAAGTGATATGAGAAGTTAATGATTTTGACTTTGCTTTCTTTGAATTTTCCAGTGCATTTCTTGCTTCAGTACTTGTGATGAAGGTAAAAGATCAAACATATTTAGCACCATCATTCATCATATAAAACTTTGCAACACCATCTACCTACCCTATCTACTTGACACTACCATTTTCTCTTCTTTATTAGGGTGCATTTGGACTTGCAAACCCTTATCAACCTTTTCTTTTTACATGGCCAATCTATCTAATTCTACCCTTATTGCATCCAAGGGCTCAGATTAAACTGTTGAGCACCTTTTATTAACTCTACCTATCTACTTATCTGCCAAGATTAAACTGTTTGGTCAGATATTTATTCTCTATTCTACAACATGAAATGGAAACATGAATGAGTCAAGTTTAAACAGTTTGACTCTTCATAAATTGTGGCAAAAGTTTGACAAGCTGCACACAATTGCTTTATTACAAAAATGAAATAGTAGTGGCATTTGGATTTGCACACTTTCCTTGGTCTATTTTTGTTTGGGGTTCATTTCTTTCACTTTTTTGACCACTTTATTTTTCTTTCCACCTGTTATCACTCAGGTTTTCCTTGAAGTTGTGGAAAAGGAAAGTATACCCGAGGTAACCACAAACCAACCTTCAGATGCAGAATCTAGCCAATCTGCATCCAGAGAGGGCTCTCTCTTTATGATTTATCTTTGTTTTTAGAAAGTTTTAGGCTAGTTATAAGTTCATGAGTTTTGATTTTGTTTGAATGGTGGAATCCTCCAACTAAGGGCAAGGTTGAAGATTTTCAGTCCATTGGGCTATGGAGTCAAAGGATGGCTTAACTGGATTTCTATTCTACACATAAGATGGCTTTACAGGGCAAGATAGCCAAACAGAGAACAATCCTTAAAATTTAAAGTGGATGGGATGAGTTTGAAGGGATGAAAGACAGCTAAGAATCTTTCACCATGTTCAAAAAGAAAGAAATGAAATGATTACAAACAAATAGCAGTGAATAATTCTTTATTATAGTAATCAAGAATGTTTAAATTAGCAAAGAAAGAGCATTTAAGAATTCGTGCTTATAACCAATTTAGAGGAAAACATTAAGAATAATCACATCTGAAATCAGAGTACAATTAAGTAAATTATGATTCAATCCTTTATGTAAATTATTCAGAAATGGACATAATGATATTATAAACAGATATAAAACTTAAAACATAGGATAGAAAGACTTATTGAACTGCAGTCCGACACATGAATCCTGCAAAAAGTCCTGAGCTTCAAATTGTCATCCAGTAGGCCACAAATAAATTTCTCCAAAACGCTTTTTATTCCAAAAACCTCAATATCACAGCCAAGTAATAGAATCCACCCTCAACACTCTCTTTGAGGGTTTATTTATACAAAAAATAATTGAAAAAAATCTCACACTAACCCAGCCAATAATCTAGGGTGACTAATGAGTAAGTTACAATAAAAGGGAGACAAATGGTCTCGAAAATAGGACAAAAAGTTATTGCTGGTGTGCTGTTTCCTCCTCTTGAGGATGTGCTGGAGGCAGGTGCTATAATAGGGCATCGATGCTGTCCCTTTGAGTAATTCCTTAGCTTGCCTGATACTCTTTGTTTCTACGGATACTTTTTAATCTGTCCAACTGATACTTTTTAACTTGTGCTCATTTTTTATCCTTTACATGATAGTAAAAAGATAAAATTCTCAACCTGAAGATAAATTTCATAAAATTTCCAATAAGTCATCCCACCATTGATCTTCTGGTATTACGGTCCTTTTAAGTTTTCTCAATGTCTCATCGGCCTCTGTGAGTTTGTAAAAAGTGGGCTGATTAGGAAACAAATGCTTTATTTCATTTTCAAGATGAAATAAATTCTTCAACCTGTCATAAAGATTTCTTCCTGTTGGCAACGTTGCTTCTGACAAACTGATAGAATGAGCAGTTGTATTTTGAGCATGGATATCTATTTTCTTAACATAGGTTTCCAGGTCCATTATCTGGTCCTCTGAGAGCATAGGACTGGGTAACCCACTGTCCAACAAAACCTGAAATTTTCCTCTGAAAGTATTAATATCAGCCAAAATATCTGAGCACTTCCTTTCCAAATTCTGCATAAAAGTTCTTTTGATGAAAACTCTTTTTATTTCCAAAATAGTGCCGGTCATGTCCTTAATTCCTAATACTGCAAGCTGTTGCTTAGTCCGGGTGTTCAAAAATTGAATAAGTTGATTGGCCTGCTCAGGTCTGCCTCTTAATTCATCTCTTGTTTTGTTTATTTCTTCCTGAGCTACTTTAATCAAGTCATTTTGTTCAAAAATTGCTTGTACAGAGGGCCAAATACTTTTTATTAATTCAATTATATTGTCCCAAAGAATTTCATTTATTTCCTTCAAAGGCTTTTCTAATGAAAGATCTTTTTCTAAAGCCTTAACCAATCTTTCCAATCTTTTAATTTCCCTGGTATTATTAGCAACGGTCTTTTTAGATGTATCATATTTCTGCTCCAAATTTTCTAACTGTAATTTTGTGGTTTGAAGTTCTGTGACTCTTAGTTTTAAACTTTCCATTTGTTTTATCAATTCATCAGAACTTAAACCAGAAGTGTTTACCTGTGCTGGCTCTGTTTGTTGATCTGCTGTTGTAGTACCTGTGGTTGTAGTAGCTTCTGTGATGGATGTCTGCATGATAGCTTCCTTCTCCTGTAAAGCTTGTTCCAATTCTTTCTCTGTTTCGCTCAGTTGCTCCGTCATTTTTAAGAGCAACTCCATCATCTCTTCCTGTGAATTTCCCTTCAAAACTTCTTGGGTCTGGGGATGCCTTGAGGCTGGCAATTTCAGCTGCTTTCTTAGTGCAGCTATGTCATCATCTTTCTTCTTAATTAGTGCCTCAATGCTTTTGATATATTTGGGGTTGTGACCCAAACTAATGATTATGTCTTCCAGAGACTTTATTATGTTATCTTTGGCCTGAGAAGAGGCCTTCTCAATTTGCAATTGGGTGCTTGTGTTATTTAAAGAATCTTGCAGCCTCAGGGCTGCCATGGCCTTATCAGTAAGGGTGGAATAGACCATTTCCCCAGTTTGTTTATGCAGCTCTATCTGGTCCAAAGGATGAATGTCCTTTTCCAGGACCTCAAAATTTGTTCTGATATAATCAGCTGCTGTCGTGGGTTTTGGTACCTTGGACTTGAAGTGGCTCATCATCATTTTGCCTTGTGAAATGTCAAATGCTGACATTAACCTTTCCTGATTATGTGGAGCCATTTTCAGATATTGATCATATACTTTCATTCTCAATGGATCATTCTTTGCCTTTATATTAATGAAGGTTCTTTTTATATCCCCTATATCTGTTTTTGGTGGCCTAAAAGAAGATACTTTAGTACTCAATTGCTTTTGCAAAGCTTTTCCTTTCTGATCTGTGTGTGTCATACTAACAGAGCCGGTTAGTTGACTATCTTCTCTTCCATCATCAAACATCTCATCTATTATTTCCACTTCCTGGGGTGTATTGAGTTTCTGCCTTTTGGTTTGATGTAGCTCTGAGGATTCTTTGGGAGGAGTAGTATCTGGAACCTGCCTTTTCTTGCCCATTTCTATATTGGATGGAGTTTGTAATTCTGAAACTTCAGGATGGTTAACTTGAGTGGGAGAAACTTGTGTTTGATCATGTGCTCTGGAGGTTTGAGGTTTCTCTGCCATGGTTAAAGTTTCAATGACCTGTATGTCAGGTTCCTTTCCTTTTCCTTTTGGCTCTGCTGCAATTGATGAACTGCCTTCCTGTAATCTCTACTGTAGATTTGCTGCTGAAGAACTGCCAATGTGAGGTACCTGCACTTGACCACAAGAATCTAGGTCATACTTCTTCTCAAGATCTTTCATAATTTTGTTCATTTTGTCTTCTTCACTTTCTTCTTCAACTAGTGTTTCTTCCACCCATTCATCTTGATTGGCATATTGTTCTATTTCAGGAATCCTGTGATGCATGTAAGGGGATGATTTGTTCTTTATTCTTTTTTCACAGATAAAACCAAATGGATCATAAGGAACCCAACGGAAAGTTCTTTGGAACTTGCAATGGTTTTGTAGTATATCTTCTGCTTCTCGCTCAGCATCCCTAGAGTTGCATATGAAGGGACCTAATTGACTTTTGATCCTGAGTTGGGCTTTCTTTTTTACACTACAAAAATGAATCATATCAGAATTATTCATTTGCCTGAAATATTCCAAGGCAAAAAGTCTCATGGGCACATATTTTGGCAACTTGAATGGATGCAATTCACATCCATAGATTCTGATGACTGAATGGTTTTGATATAAATACCAATCTCCAACTTTATATGTCCTTGAAAGTTGCAAAGTCTTCTTGATTTCATTACTGAGCCTTGGAGGAGGAATTCCTGTCAACAAGGTAGTTGCAGGATATACAAAAAGATCGATGAACTCAGCATAGGAATAGGGAGACTCATAGGAAGAGTGAGTTATGGCGGACCAAAATATAACTGATCTAGGGTTTCCCTTGGCATCAAGCTTTTTAATAGGAAAAGGGAATTTCTCTGATTGATAATAGATGATGAGATGATAAATGACTGAGGAATATTTAAACACTTTCTCATCATCTAGCCTCATGAACTGGTCGTGGATTTTATTGGCTATGAAAGATGCAAAGTCATATTTTACTGCAGGAGGTTTCCCAGGAGTAAAGATAGACAACAAAACCAGGGTTATTTCATCAACATATTCACTTGTATTGAAACCCAAGACAAAAGATATCATATTTAGGATGAGCCTTCCCAACTTAGTGAAATAATAAAAACCATAGGGAGGAGGGCCCCTAGGTTGATGTTCAGGCAACATAAAATTCTAGCAAATGGACTTCAATTTTTCTGGGGTCAATTGATTAGACTTTTCAATCAGTTCTTCCATAGACAAAGGTGCTAGCTCTTGATCAGGTTCAAAATGTAGCATTGCATTGATAGCTTGAGGCGTGATAGGGAAAAGAACACTCTGGTCAGGGGACATTACTGCTCTTTGAGTTGGATCATAGTTAGAATGGCAATAGTGGATAATTTCTGGGAAAATAATGACTGAGGGGATGAGATATCTTGGGAAATTGGATTCCCACAACCCAATGACATCCAATCCCTTCGAATAATCGTATCTGCAGTGACAATAACTCAGAAGGGGGCTTTCATCAAACACTAAGTCTTTAATTTGGAAGTCTTTATCCACTAAGGGCAAATATTCTAACTCTCTGTGTGGGGCATTCAATGGAGTTACATTCAGGGCTGCCGGAGCTTCCATTTTGGTTCTTGTGTATTCAAAATGGAAGTTCTTGGGTTTTCTTTACAGACCAGGTGCGATTTCAATTTTAATGAGGGAAATTGGCACAATTTCAGGTTCGGGGGAACAATTTACAGTTGTAAAACTCAGGGAATGATCTTAGGAATAAGATTTAAACACTGATTCAGCGAAAAACAAGGAACACAGAGTTTCTTTTGAAGTTCGGAGCGCAATAGAATAAATACCTGTTTTCGGAGGCAAACTGGGTTTTAACAGGTATCAAGTGGTGGCAAGAGGATGCTCGAACACTGGTCCGGTGAAATTCTGGAGCGAAATCGGATAGAACAGTAAATTTCAGTGAAAATTTGAATTTCGCAGCAGAAGGCGCTGTCGCTTTCAAATAATGAAAATGACGGAAAAACACGAAATTTGTTTTATTTACAAGTTAAAAGGGATTTTTATTTTTTCGAGAAATGACGTCATGGAAGTACGGGATGACGTGTGGCAAGGGTCGGGTGGTAAGCGGTAATTCCCGCACCGCTTATGGGCAATGGTGGTATTGAGCACGGAGGGAGCGATTCCATTGGGCGAGTGACACGTGGTCGGAGTACTATTCCAATACCACCGTGCCCCCGTGGGTTATCGTTCGGGTATTGGATGGCTAGCGGAATGAATGTTAGCCGTAGATCTCGTAGCGGGAGATCGGACGGTGGAAGGGACGTGGAGTAAGCGGGGGTTTAATGTGCGGGCCCGTCGGGTTTTTGAAACGCGATTAACTTTATTAAATATCCCGGGGCGTCTAATGGCGGAAAAGTTTGGTTATTAATTAATTGAGTTAATTAATTAATCCCATGGTTATAAAGGGTCGGGTAAAGGAACTTTGCGGCGTAGTCCCCAAAAGTTTAGTTTAAATTAAAACTTCAGCATTATTCATTTTTCTTTTAAAGATATAAAATTATATGTTTAAATGTTTTTTCGATATTTCTTATTATATGGTAATAAATTAAATCAATTCAATTACCATAAGGGGCGGGACTATTATATAATGATATATTTAACCAAAGGGCACATAATGTGGGTTTTTAATAATTAATTGGGAAATAAATACTTTGGTTAAACTTTATAATAAGATGGGTTTTTCGGATATTTATGTAAAAGGAGTTATATATTTAGGATAAGGCATTTTCACTAGGGATTTAGTAAATAGAGTTAAATGTTAATATGCCAAAGGGACAAGGACAACTCAAAGTACTTTGCACATCTAAGAAAGTGAAGATTTATGAAGTAAATCAC
The DNA here is from genome assembly GCA_034641835.2 of Pinus albicaulis. Lineage (NCBI taxonomy): Eukaryota > Viridiplantae > Streptophyta > Pinopsida > Pinales > Pinaceae > Pinus > Pinus albicaulis. Next base: position 1,410,696,808 of record CM076570.1, on the reverse strand, counting down.
ATTATCTTAATTTCAACACTTCAACATAGAATAGTAAGTGATTTTGAGGGATTATTGTGGAACTTTACATGATTTTCCTAAGTAAAATAGGATTTTACTTAGGAAAAGGTAAAAAGTGAATGATTATAATGACAAATGATCTCAAGTACTTGGGTCTTTTTGATCATTAGGCCGAGGGTCTGGTCCCTCCAAAAGTCAAGGAAATGCCTTGAGCCCTTCTAATCTTCAAATACCTTAGTACTTTGGGGAAATTAGTAAAACTTTTTAGGGAAAAAGTGATGTGGGAAGTTAATGATTTTGACTTTGCTTTCTGTGAATTCTTCAGTGTATTTTTTGCTTCAATACTTGTGATGAAGGTAAAATATCAAACATATTTAGCACCATCATTCATCATATAAAACTTTGCAACACCATCTACCTACCCTATCTACTTGACACTACCATTTTCTCTTCTTTATTAGGGTGCATTTGGACTTGCAAACCCTTATCAACCTTTTTCTTTTTACATGGCCAATCTATCTAATTCTACCCTTATTACATCCAAGGGCTCAGATTAAACTGTTGAGCACCTTTTATTAACTCTACCTATCTACTTATCTGCCAAGATTAAACTGTTTGGTCAAATATTTATTCTCTATTCTACAACATGAAATTGAAACATGAATGAGTCAAGTTTAAACAGTTTGACTCTTCATAAATTGTGGCAAAAGTTTGACAAGCTGCACACAATTGCTTTATTACAAAAAATGAAATAGTAGTGGCATTTGGATTTGCACACTTTCCTTGGTCTATTTTTTGCTTGGGGTTCATTTCTTTCATTTTCGTGACCAATTTATTTTTCTTACCCTTTGATTTTCTTTTAGGGTATACCCTCTTTACATTTTTTAAATTTTTTGATTTTTTGGTTTTTCAAGAATATGGAACACCTTTGCTCAAGAAAAAGGTTTGAACATATTTCATAGTTCAATCAAGACAATCATGAAAAATGACACCTATTGGTATAGGAGTCTAACACTGGCTCCACTTGGGGATGGCTTTTTCTTGTGAAAAGTCAAGAATAGCATATCATATGCCTCAAAATGCTCTCAAACTGAACCATGTAATCTTCTTCTTCTAGTAGCTTTACTGTATATATGATAGTGAGACTTTTGAAGCTTAGGGCCTTCAATTCGGGCTTCAACTCCAACAAGTCACCATCCAATCCAAACTGATGCATTAAAAAAGGATATATTATGTACAAGTTAGAAAAATCAAAACATCCTAGTAAATAGGATCAAAATAGTGCTTCAGCATTCGACCATTGGCTGGTCCCTCCTCAGCTTATGAATTGTCCAAATTCTTCAAAAAGTATGTGTTGTTTCCCTGTAAGGCATGAATGATGTAAGGCCCTTTCCATAAGAAATCAAATTTCCCATGTTTCCCTTTCTCTTCCCTTCTGGAATCCCATCTTAGGACTTTGTCTCCTAGTTGAAAATCTTCTGCTTTAGTTCTTATGTCAAACATTTTCTTTAACTTTTCCTGCAAGACTTGAGATCATTGATATACTTCTTCTCTAGTTTGCTGCAAGTGGATTGTTTGATTAATTCTTCTCTGAATATCATTTGGTTCCACTTGAGCCTCCTGAAGTAACTTCATAACAGGAATTCCTAAAGATGATGGGAATCTTGCTTCAATACCATAAACTAATTCATATGGACTAGTCCCAATTGATTTCTTAGTTGTAAGTCTGTCTGCCCACAATGCATTGGTCAGTTTCTTGTGCCAGTTCTTTTTATTTTCTTCCAACAATTTTTTAATGATATTAATCAGGCTTTTATTGGAGGATTCTGCTAGTCCATTACCCTGAGGGTAATAAGCTGTTGAATGGCCTAAAGTAATATGATATTTACTACAGAAACTAATCATTTTATTTGACTTAAATGCAGCAGCATTATCTGTTATAATCTTTTTTGGACAGCCAAATCTTGAAAGTATATTGGTTTCTAAAAACCCTATAATCACAGAATCATTGGCCTGTCTGCATGGGATAGCTTCAATCCACTTAGTGAAGTAGTCTGTGGCAGTAAGAATCCATCTGTGTTGCCCTGAAGAAGGTGGATGGATTTCTCCAATAAAATCTAATCCCCATTGTTGGAAAGGTCTTTCTGTGGAAATTGGTTTTAATGGCAGAGGTAACAACTTTCTTTTACCCTCAAAGATCTGACACTTATGACAAGTTGTTACAAATTTCTTAACATCGGAAAATAATGTTGGCCAGTAAAACCCAGCCCTTAAGATTTTGTCTGTAGTTGATTTCCAGTAGAGATGTCCTCCACAATCCCCTGCATGAAATTCATTAAGAACTTTATTAGTTTCATCTTTTAATAGACAATTCAATAAGATTCCTTCATGATTTTTCCAAAATAAAGTGCCATCTAAAATACAATATTTCAAAGATGTCATTTTTAAAAATCTTCTTTTTGTTCTAGACAACCCTGGAGGAGCTTGCAGGATTAATAAAACATGAATGATATCAGTGTACCAAGGTGAATCTAAGAAAGCTTGACTGATCTGTGGAGTCGCCATCTCCTGGTTATCATCCAGTTCGTTAATGTCTAAGGCTTGGCAATTAGTTTCAGTCATGAGTTGTGCCAAACCTTGACCTTTTATGAGTTTTGTTGGTTTAATCTCAATATCATATTCTAAAATGGCAGCTACCCACTTACCTCTTTTACCTTCAATGCCATCTTGAGTCAAAATATCTTTAACTACATCATTAGGCACATAAGCTATCACATGAGAATATAATATGTAAACTCTGAAATCTTTAATTGCTTTTACCAATGCAAAAGCCTGTTTCTCCATAATATTGTATTTCAAAGATGCATCCCTAAGTGCTTTACTAAAAAATTCTATTGGTTTTTCACACCCTTGATCATCTTTTTGAAGTAAAACAGCTGCAACTGTATGTTCAGAAGCAAATGAAAAAATAATGAAATCTCTGTCAAATTTGGGACTGGTGAGAACTGGTGTTCTTGTTAAAGCCATTTTGATTTCTTCGAATGATTGCTTGGCTTCTACAGTCCAGTCAATGCTTGAATCTTTCCTCAACATGTTAGTAAGCAATCTAAGTAACTCAGCTAAACTAGAAATAAATCTTCTCAAGAAATTAATCTTTCCTATGAATGCTTGCAATTCTTTTATGTTTCTGGGATGAGGTATCTGCAAAATTGCTTGTATTATTTCTGGATCAATCCTAATGCCATCTTTAGAAATAATATGGCCTAAAAGCTTTCCTTCTTCCAAACCAAACAATGACTTTTTAGGGTTTAAAGAAATCCCATATTTTCTGCATTTTATAAATACTTGCCTTAAATGATCTAAATGTTCTTGATCTGTTTTAGAAAAAACAGTCAAATCATCCAGATAAATAACCAGAAAATCATGTATTTCTTTAGCAAAAGCAATGTCCATTGCTCTTTGAAATGTAGCTCCTGCATTCTTGAGTCCAAATGGCATTTTGACATATTTAAAAGTACCCCATGGTGTTGTAAATGCTGTTTTATCTTGATCATCAGGATGAACCAGAATCTGGTTATACCCTGAAAATCCATCCAGTAGAGATATCCTAGAAGATCCCACTACCCTCTATAGAATATGGTCCATTTTAGGCAAATGATAGTTATCTTTTAAAGAAAATTTATTCAAATTTCTCAAATCGACACACAGTCTAATTTCTCCAGTTTTCTTTCTTGTTGGTACTAGATTAGAAACCCATTCAGAGAACCTAATAGGAGCTATAATCCCTGCTTCAAACATCCTTTTAATTTCCTTTTCAATTGAAGGTAATAAAACAGGATTTATTCTTCTAAGTTTCTGTTTGAAAGGTTTCTGAACTGGTTTCAAAGGTATAGTGTGTTGAATTATGGATGTATCATATGCTTTAAGATCTTCATAACTCCAGGCAAAAACATCCTGGAATTCCTTTAAGAGTTCAACATATTTAACCTTTTGATCTTCTGGTAGAGATTTGGATAGTTTAACCATTTTGGGATTTTCTGGAGTTCCTAAGTTGCATTCTTCAATATCAGCCTTTACAGGTTCCATTTTAGGTCTAAATGGAATATCATTTGAGTCAAAAAGATCTTCCAAAGGAGTTAATCCTTTGGGCAGATAATTATCTTTCAGATTAATGATTTCTGTCTCATCTTCTATGATCTCATCAGATTCCATATATTTCAAATCCTGCATGTCTTTTTCTGTGAATGTGGTTGGGTGCAGCATATGAATTGCATTTTCTCTAGAAATTTCTATTTTTTGTTCATTTTCTTGATCAAATTTATCAATAGTTATGTCTTCATCTATATTACAGTTAGAAAACTCATTTTGAAGTGTCAAAAAACTATTGATTTGATTGTTATTAGCAAATACTTGCCAATTCAAAAGATTGTCTGGTATAGCAGGCCTATGTCTAATCTCAGCTGAAAACTGATGATTAGGATCAAAAGGTAACTTGCATGTGCTAGCAAACATTGCGAGGCTGTGAGCATGCAAATTTTGTTTCCTGGGAATCTTGGCAAGTTGAGCTTGTAGAAACGTGTTGAGAATTTCTACAACTGTCTCTCTGTATTGTTTCAGTCTCATGTCTTTTGTTGAACATTCTCCTTTAATCTGTTGAATGATTAGTTCGGAGTCTCCTATGATTGATACCCTAATAGCTCCTAACTTCTTGACATGTTTAAGCCCTAACAAAAGAGCTTCGTACTCTGCCATGTTGTTAGTGCATTTGAAATTCAACCTATAAGCATGACCCTCAGCATGATTATTTTCAACATTATGTAACCAAATTCCAGCTCCTGCCCCTAATTTGTTTACTGAGCCATCAAATTATAAATGCCATAGAATTTCATGTTCATAATCCTCATCAATTGTTTTAAAATGTTTCTTGACAGGAGCTAGTTGTTTAGTTTTTTCTGGTATTTCTTGATCATCTGGTGTTTCTTTGTTTTCAGAAATCTCCTCAATTTTAACAGTAGTTTTGTTTGTGGTTTCCTTTTCAGGTGCTTCTAGCTCAGTTGGAAGATCGCTTTCAGCATTGTAAAGGATGAAAGAATCCATATCCGAATGCACTGAATAGACAGGGAAGTTTTCAGGCTTCTCATGGCTACTCACCAAGTACTTCATCAAGGTTTCTCTATATAATCTTTTAGGTTGACCAAATACTGAAATAGTGGCATATGACATGTCGAGTTGAATAGATCCTCCAAGTTTAGCACCCCAGGATCTAGACAACAACATACCATATTTAGGAGGGATATCAGCCACTACTATATCCATCAGAACAGATTTAGCAGGGTATTGTACCAAAGTAACACACAAATCTTTAATCAAACCTAAACATCTTACTTGACTAGAATCAAAAGAAAACAAATCTTTGTATGGTCTGGTAATATCTAGATTTAATCTTTCCATCACTGCTTTTGGCATCAAATTGTGAGATGCTCCAGAATCAAGCATTGCATTATGGAGTATCTTGTCATGAACATTCAGGCTTACATAAAATGGAGGAGTTCCTCCACTTTCTGGTTTGCCATTTACCTCGGGGCCAAAAAGGAGTTTGGGTTGATCATCAAGAATATTCACTGAATCATCCAATCCAGTAATGTTAATGTTTATGGATTTGCTAATTTGACTTCTATAGACATCATGTTTAGCCAATTCTGATAAAGGAACAACTATCTTAAGTTTGCCTATTTCAGCCTCTAGATTGAAAGGTTTTTCTGTTTGAGTTTTAGTGTTTTGCACAGTTGTGTTTTCTCTATTTTTTGGGTCTTCAACGTTTTTCTCTTTTTTGTGAGTGAAATTTTGATTTGAAGGTGTTTCTGAACTAATTTCTACTATTTCTTCTACATTTCCTACAGGAGGAAAAGTATTAGATTGTTGTTTATTGTTTGGTTGGTTGTCAGACACATCTTCAATTATTGGGTTTGAAGGGTTAGGAGTTGTCCTAGACAGAATTTGTACAGGGGGAATGTTTTGTACAGGAGGGATGTTAACTTTACCTTTGACATTTTGTTTTGCAGTTTTCTGTTTGCTATTCTCTGGCACATCAATCCGTCTGCTTCTCAAATTATACTGTTTATGAACCTCATAAATTTCTGTGTCATAGCCTTCTTTGAAATCAAAAGTTTCTCCTGAATGAGTTTGGAATGTTTCAAGGATGTGATTCTCCTGATCATCCTGCGATAGGAAAACTTCTGGTTCATTTTGTTTTTCATTCACATTATTTATTTCAACATCCTCAGTAGGTTCTTCAGAAGTTGAACCTTCAACAAAGTTTTCTTGGAAAGGTGGCCTGATATTTTGGTCAGGGACATTCTTCCCAATATTTTGGTTCTGATTTCTCCTAAAGTTTGGGTTTCTTGCAACATTCTAATTATCACTAGAAGACTTTCTTTCAATGGTCTCCACTCTATCTCCTAATCTTTCCATACCTTTAATGATTGCATCCAAATTTCTTTCAAAAGCTGAAGGTTCTTCATTCATAGGCATTCTTCTTTCGGCCCTAGCTCTAGCTCGTTTTTCTATGAGGTTTGCTTCTACACTAACCACTATGCTTTGCATTTCCTCTAAGGTTTGAGGGGCTCTTTCCCTGAGTGAATATGCTATGTATGAGTCAAAACCATAAGGAAATTTAACCAATACTGAATCTGGAGGTGGTCTAAGGTTTTGAGGCACTGCGTTGTAAGCTTCATTAAATCTAATGATGTAATCTTGTACTGTTTCATTTGGTCTTCTCCTCAAATTTTCAAATTCTGATAGGATCTGAAGAGGATCTTTCTTCTTCTCCCATCTATTAAAAAATGCCCTATACAACGCTGGTAAATCAGCAATACTGTTCGGGGCAAGAGCCCTAAACCATGTTCTGACTTCCCCAGTAAGACTCTGGACAAAAATTCTCATGCGAACATCATCAGCATCAATTTCATAAAACTCAAAGTAATCAGTCATCCTTTTGGTGTGTTGTTGAGCTGTGTAAGTACCTGAACCGTCAAAAGGAGCTATCTTACTCTGATAATCCTGTGGCAAAGCAACATGGTTGTTAGGCAACCTTAAAGGGGCATATCTATTGGCCATTGGAAGATATAGTGGGATAACGGGAGTTGATGGTCTGGTTGGAGGGGATAGAGGAGTAGAAGGAGTTGGCTGGCTTTGAGAAGTTTGAGGAAAGGTAACTGAGCTTGGGGAAGCTTCAGTAATTATAGAAATGTTTGAAGTTTCTTCAAAAGTTTGTTCAGATTGAATAAAGTTTTGTAATTGTCTGTCAAGGTGATATGAAACAAATCTGAATTGCAAATCTTCAAAAAAAAATGGATCTGGAACTAATCTGGATAATTCGGTTTCAGAAAAATTCACAAATAAGGATGTTTCAAATCGTGCATCAAAAGGAATTTCATCAATATATATTATTTTCACAGGACAGGATGCAGATCTAGAAAGCGGTCTAGAAGTTCCTGAACTCTCTTGACTTCCTCTTTCAGAACTTTCTTGACTTCCTTGTCTTCTAAGAATCCTAGGAATCAGATTTGGATTTTCAAATATTGGTGGTGGATTAGGGTCAGGATTTGACCTAGTATGACGAATCCTTTCCGAAGCCAGTTTTCTTAGACTATGTGTTTTTGGATTTTTGGTTTTAATTGAAAAAATAAATACAACTTCTACAAATTCTTCAAGAAATAATGATTTATGATTAAAATTTTCTCAAAGATTTATTGAACTAGAGAGTCTGATTAAACATTTTGAAACTAAGGTTCAATATATAAGCTAAATCAGAGATAGACTGAAGCAGCGTTTATTTACTTTTGCAATTACAGTGCAAAAGAAATTTCAAAGGCTACCTGGCTGATATTCAGACTCTGTCTATAGCTTATAAGTGAACAATATTAACAAATAAAAATGATTCAGGTCCCCAGTATGGTCGCCACTATGTTATCACTCAGGTTTTCCTTGAAGTTGTGGAAAAGGAAAGTATACCCGAGGTAACCACAAACCAACCTTCAGATGCAGAATCTAGCCAATATACATCCAGAGAGGGCTCTCTCTTTATGATTTATCTTTGTTCTTAGAAGGTTTTAGGCTAGTTATTGATCCAATAGTTTGTTTGAAAATGGTGGAATCCGCAAACTAAGGGCAAGGTTGAAGATTTTCAGTCCATTGGGCTATGGAGTCAAAGGATGGCTTTACTGGATTTCTATTCTACACACAAGATGGCTTTGCAGGGCAAGATAGTCAAACAGAGAACAATCCTTAAAATTTAAAGTGGATGGAATGGGTTTGAAGGGATGAAAGGCAGCTAAGAATCTTTCACCATGTTCAAAAAGAAAGAAATGAAATGATTACAAACAAAGAGCAGTGAAGAATTCTTTATTATAGTAATCAATAATGTTTAAATTAGCAAAGCAAGAGCATTTAAGAATTCGTGCTTATAACCAATTTAGAGGAAAACATTAAGAATAATCACATCTAAAATCAGAGTACAATTAAGTAAATTCTGATTCAATCATTTATGTAAATTATTCAGAAATGGAAATAATGATATAATAAACAGATATAAAACTTAAGACATAGGATAGAAAGACTTATTGAACTACAGTCCGACACATGAATCCTGCAAAAAGTCCTGAGCTTCAAATTGTCATCCAGTAAGCCACAAATAAATTTCTTCAAAATGCTTTTATTCCAAAAACTTCAATGTCATAGCAAAGTAATAGAATCCACCCTCAACACTCTCTTTGAGGGTTTATTTATACAAAAAATGATTGAAAAAATCTCACACTAACCTAGCCAATAATCTAGGGTGACTAATGAGTAAGTTACAATAAAAAGGAGACAAATGGTCTCGTAAATAGAACAAAAAGTAATTGCTGGTGTGTTGTTTCCTCTTCTTGAGGATGTGCTGGAGGCAGGTGCTATAATGGGGCTCGATGCTGTCCCTTTGAGTAATTCCTTAGCTTTCCTGATACTCCTTGTTTCTACGGATACTCTTTAATCTGTTCAACTGATACCCTTTAATCTGTTCAACTGATACTCTTTAATCTGTTCAACTGATACTCTTTAACTTGTGCTCATTTTTTATCCTTTACATGATAGTAAAAAGATAAAATTCTCAACCTGAAGATAAATTTCATAAAATTTCCAATAAGTCATCCCACCATTGATCTTCTGCTATTATGGTTCTTTTAAGTTTTCTCAATGTCTCATCGGCCTCTGTGAGTTTGTAAAAAGTGGGCTGATTAGGAAACAAATGCTTTATTTCATTTTCAAGATGAAATAAATTCTTCAACCTGTCATAAATATTTCTCCCTGTTGGCAGCGTTGCTTCTGATAAACTGATAGAATGAGCAGTTGTATTTTGAGCATGGATATCTATTTTCTTAACATAGGTTTCCAGGTCCATTATCTGGTCCTCTGAGAGCATAGGACTGGGTAACCCACTATCCAACAAAACCTGAAATTTTCCTCTGAAAGTATTAATATCAGCCAAAATATCTGAGCACTTCCTTTCAAAATTATACATAAAAGTTCTTTTGATGAAAACTCTTTTTATCTCCAAAATAGTGCCGGTCCTGTCCTTAATTCCTAATACTGAAAGCTGTTGCTTAGTCCGGGTGTTCAAAAATTGAATAAGTTGATTGGCCTGCTCAGGTCTGCCTCTTAATTCATCTCTTGTTTTGTTTATTTCTTCCTGAGCTACTTTAATCAAGTCATTTTGTTCAAAAATTGCTTGAACAGAGGGCCAAATACTTTTTATTAATTCAATTATATTGTCCCAAAGAATTTCATTTATTTCCTTCAAAGGCTTCTCTAATGAAAGATCTTTTTCTAAAGCCTTAACCAATCTTTCCAATCTTTTAATTTCCCTGGTGTTATCAACAACAGTCTTTTTAGATGTATCATATTTCTGCTCCAAATTTTCTAACTGCAATTTTGTGGTTTGAAGTTCTGTAACTCTGAGTTTTAGACTTTCCATTTGTTTTACCAATTCATCAGAACTTAAACTAGAAGTGTTTACCTGCACTGGCTCTGTTTGTTGATTTGCTGTTGTAGTACCTGTAGTTGTAGTAGCTTCTGTGATGGATGCCTGCATGATAGTTTCCTTTTCTTGTAAAGCTTGTTCCAATCCTTTCTCTGTTTCACTCAGTTGCTCAGTCATTTTTAAGAGCAACTCCATTATCTCTTCCTGTGAATTTCCCTTCAAAACTTCTTGGGTCTGGGGATGCCTTGAGGCTGGAAATTTCAGCTGCTTTCTCAGTGCAGCTATGTCATCATCTTTCTTCTTAATTAATGCCTCAATGCTTTTGATATCTTTGGGGTTGTGACCCAAACTGATGATTATGTCTTCTAGAGACTTTGTTCTCTTATCTTTGGCCTGAGAAGAGGCCTTCTCAATTTGCAATTGGGTGCTTGTGTTATTTAAAGAATCTTGCAGCCTTAAGGCTGTCATGGCCTTATCAGTAAGAGTGGAATAGACCATTTCCCCAGTTTGTTTATGCAGCTCTATCTGGTCCAAAGGATGAATGTCCTTTGCCAGGACCTCAAAATTTGTTCTAATATAATCAGCTGCTGTCATGGGTTTTGGTACCTTGGACTTGAAGTGGCTCATCATCATTTTGCCTTGTGAAATGTCAAATGCTGACATTAACCTTTCCTGATTATGTGGAGCCATTTTCAGATATTGATTATATACCTTCATTCTCAATGGATCATTCTTTGCCTTTATATTAATGAAAGTTCTTTTTATATCCCCTGTATCTGTTTTTGGTGGCCTAAAAGAAGATATTTCAGTACTCAACTGCTTTTGCAAAGCTTTTCCTTTCTGATCTGTGTGTGTCATACTAACAGAGCTAGTTAGTTGACTATCTTCTCTTCCATAATCAAACATCTCATCTATTATTTCCACTTCCTGGGGTGTATTGAGTTTCTGCCTTTTGGTTTGATGTAGCTCTGAGGATTCTTTGGGAGGAGGAGTATCTGGAACCTGCCTTTTCTTGCCCATTTCTATATTGGATGGAGTTTGTAATTATGAAACTTCAGGATGATTTACTTGAATGGGAGAAAATTTTGTTTGATTAGGTTCTCTGGAGGTTTGAGGTTTCTCTGCCATGATTAAAGTTTCAATGACCTGTATTTCAGGTTCCTTTCCTTTGCCTTTTGACTCTGCTGCAATTGATGAACTGCCTTCCTGTAATCTCTGCTGTAGATTTACTGCTGAAGAAGTGCCAATGTGAGGTACCTGCACTTGACCACAAGATTCTAGGTCATACTTCTTCTCAAGTTCTTTCATAATTTTGTTCATTTTGTCTTCTTCACTTTTTTCCTCAACTAGTGTTTCTTCCACCCATTCATCTTGATTGGCATATTGTTCTATTTCAGGAATCCTGTGGTGCATGTAAGGGGATGATTTGTTCTTTATTCTCTTTTCACAGATAAAACCAAATGGATCATAAGGAACCCAACGGAAAGTTCTTTGGAACTTGCAATGGTTTTTTAGTATATCTTATGCTTCTCGCTCAGCATCCCTAGAGTTACATATGAAGGGACCTAATTGACTTTTGATCCTGAGTTGGGCTTTCTTTTTCACACTACAAAAATGAATCATGTCAGAATTATTCATTTGCCTGAAATATTCCAAGGCAAAAAGTCTCATGGACACATATTTTGGCAACTTGAATGGATGCAATTCACATCCATAGATTCTGATGACTGAATGGTTTTGATATAAATACCAATCTCCAACTTTATATGTCCTTGAAAGCTGCAAGGTCTTCTTGATTTCATTACTGAGCCTTGGAGGAGGAATTCCTGTCAACAAGGTAGTTGTAGGATATACAAAAAGATCGATGAACTTAGCATAGGAATAGGGAGAATTGTAGGAAGAGTGAATTATGGGAGACCAAAATATAACTGACCTAGGGTTTCCCTTAGCATCAAGCTTTTTAACAGGGAAAGGGAACTTTTCTGATTGATAATAGATAATGAGATGATAAATAACTGAGGAATATTTAAACACTTTCTCATCATCTAGCCTCATGAACTGGTCGTGGATTTTATTGGCTATGAAAGATGCAAAGTCATATTTTACTACAGGAGGTTGCCCAAGAGTAAAGATAGACAACAAAACCAGTGTTATTTCATCAACATATTCACTTGTATTGAAACCTAAGACAAAAGATATCATATTTAGGATGAGCCTTCCCAACTTAGTGAAATAATAAAAACCATAGGGAGGAGGTCCCTTAGGTTGATGTTCAGGCAACATAAAATTCTGGCAAATGGACTTCAATTTTTCTGGGGTCAATTGATTAGACTTTTCAATCAGTTCTTCCATAGACAAAGGTGCTAGTTCTTGATCTAGTTCAAAATGTAGCATTGCATTGATAGCCTGGGGAGTAATGGGGAAAAGAACACTCTGGTCAGGGGATATTACAGCTCTCTGAGTGGGGTCATAGTTAGAATGGCAGTAGTGGATAATTTCTGGGAAAATGAGGACTGAGGGGATGAGATATCTCGGGAAATTGGATTCCCACAACCCAATGACATCCAATCCCTTCGAATAATCGTCTCTGCAGCGACAATAACTTCGAAGGGGGCTTTCATCAAACACTAAGTCTTTAATTTGGAAGTCCTTATCTACTAAGGGCAAATATTCTAATTCTCTGTGGGGGGCATTCAATGGGGTTACATTCAGGGCTGCCGGGGCTTCCATTTTGGTTCTTGTGTGTTCAAAATGGCAGTTTCTGGGTTTTCTTCACGGACCGGGTGCGATTTCAGTTTTAATGAGGGAAATTGGCACAGTTGCAGGTTCGAGGGAACAATTTACAGTTTTACAGCTCAGGGAATGATCTTAGTGATAAGATTTTAACACTAATCCAATGAAAAAACACGGAACACAGAGTTTCTTTTGAAGTTCGGAGCGCAATAGAATAAATACCTGTTTTCGGAGGCAAACTGGGATTTAACAGGTATCAAGTGGTGGCAAGAAGATGCTCGTACTCTGGTCCAACGGAATTCTCGAACGAAATTGGATAGAACAGTAATTTTCAGTGGAAATTTGAATTTCGCAGAGGGAGGCGCAGTCGCTTTCAGCAATGAAAATGACTGAAAAAACACGAATTTTGTTTTATTTCCAAACTCAAAAGGGGATTTTTATTTTATCGAGGAATGACGTCATTATTGTACAGGATGACATGTGGTAGGGGTCGGGCGGTAAGCGGTAATTCCTGCACCGCTTATGGGCAATGGTGGTATTAAACGCGAGGGCAGCGATTCCATTGGGGAAGTGACACGTGGTCGGAGGACGGTTTCAAAACCACCGTGCCCCCGCGCGTTAAAGTTCTGTCGAGGGACTGCTAGCGGAATCGCTGTGGAACGTTGATCTGCAGGCGGATGATCCGACGGTTGAAGTGATAGGGAGATAGTGGGGGTTTAATGCGCGGGCCCGACAGATATTAAAACTTCATTATTTATTCCGGGCGGCTTTCGATTGGAGGAAAGGTTGGTTTTTAATTAATCCAATTGATTAATTAATCCCATGGTTATAAAGGGTCGGGGTTGCAGCGAGACTTAGTTTTTTACTCGAGTTAGGGTTGGGGAATGGGATATATAGCGGGATTTTAACTTGAGTTAAAGCGTCGAGTACGGGAGGAAATGGGATTATTTCCAAAGTTTCGGTTTAAAATAAAACTTTGGGTTTATTATTTTTTGTGTTAAACATATATATCATATGTTTAAAGCTTTTCTCATATATGTTTTTTATTATATGATAAATTAACCAATATAATTAACTTATCATAAGGGCGGGAATATTACATAATGATATATTTAACCAAAGGGCCCATAATGTGGGTTTTTGATGATTAATTGGGAAATAAATACTTTGGTTAAACTTTATAATAAGATGGGTTTTTTGGATATTAATGTAAAAGGAGTTATATACTTAGGATAAGGCATTTTCAATAGGGAGTTAATAATTAGAGTTAAACATTAATATGACAAAGGGATAAGGGAACTCAAAATACTTTGCACATCTAAGAAAGTGAAGATTTCTGAAGTAAATCACATTATCTTAATTTCAACACTTCAACATAGAATAGTAAGTGATTTTGAGGGATTATTGTGGAATTTTGGATGATTTCCCTAAGTAAAATAGGATTTTACTTAGGAAAAGTTTAAAAGTGAATGATTATAATGACAAATAATCTCAAGTACTTAGGTCTTTTTGATCATTAGGCCGAGGGTCCGGTCCCTCCAAAAGTCAAGGAAATGCCTTGAGCCCCTTTGATCTCCAAATACCTTAGCACTTTGGGGAAATTAGTAAAAACTTAGGGAGAAAGTGATGTGGGAAGTTAATGATTTTGACTTTGCTTTCTGTGAATTCTTCAGTGCATTTTCTGCCTGAGTACTTGTGATGAAGGTAAAAGATTAAACATATTCAGCACCATCATTCATCATATGAAACTTTGCAACACCATCTACCTACCCTATCTACTTGACACTACCATTTCCTTTTCTTTATTAGGGTGCATTTGGACTTGCAAACCCTTATCAATCTTCTTTTCTTTTACATGACAAATCTATCTAATTCTACCCTTATTACATCCAAGGGCTCAGATTAAACTATTGAGCACCTTTTATTAACTCTACCTATCTACTTATCTGCCAAGATTAAACTGTTTGGTCAGATATTTATTCTCTATTCTACAACATGAAATTGAAACATGAATGAGTCAAGTTTAAACAGTTTGACTCTTCATAAATTGTAGCAAAAGTTTGACAAGCTGCACAAAATTGCTTTATTACAAAATGAAATAGTAGTGGCATTTGGATTTGCACACTTTCCTTGGTCTATTTTTTGCTTGGGGTTCATTTCTTTCATTTTCTTGACCAATTTATTTTTCTTACCCTTTGATTTTTCTTTTAGGGTATACCTTCTTTACATTTTTTAAATTTTTTGATTTTTTGATTTTTCAAGAATATGGAACACCTTTGCACAAGAAAAAGGTTTGAACATATTGCATAGTTCAATAAGACAATCATGAAAAAATGAAACCTATTGTATAGGAGTCTAACACCGGCTCCACTTGGGGATGGCTTTTCCTTGTGAAAATTCAAGAACAATGGTGTCAGCTTGTTCTCAAAAATGTCTTCAAATCTAAACCATGTAATTTCCTTCTTCGATAGCTTTATCAGGACATATGATAGTGGAACTTTGAAGCTTAGGCTCTACTGGTTTCAACTTAAGAAGTCAAATTAATTCAACTCAAACCTGGCTAGAAAAGGATATATGCAAGTTAGAAAAATCAAAACATCCTAGTAAATAGAATCAAAATAATGCTTCGCATTCGACCATTGACCGGTCCTTCTCACTTTCCGACCCCACCAAAAAGTATGTACTGCTTCGTAGGGCATGAATGATGTAAGGCTCCTCTACAAGAAATCAAATTTCCCATGTTTCTTCTCTTCTAGAACTTCATCTAAGACTTTATCACCTAATTGAAAATCTTCTCGCTTTAGTCCTTTTATCAAACATTTTCTTTAACTTTTTCCCCGTAAGATTTGGGATCGTTGGTATACTTTTCCCCGTTCTTATTGCATGAATTGTTTGGTTAATTCTTCTCCGAATGTCATTTGGTTCCACTCGAGCTTCCTAAAGTAATTTCATAACAAGAATTCCTAAAGATGATGGGAATCTTGCTTCAATGCCATAAACCAACTATGGACTAGTCCCAATTGATTTCTTAGTTGTAAGTATGTCCGCTCAATAATGTATCGTCGGCTTTCTTGTGCTAATTTTTTATTTTCTTCCAATAACTTTTTGATGATATTAATAAGGTTTTTATTGGAGGATTCCAAGTCCACACCGAGGGTAATAGCCTAATGGCCTAAAGTAATATGATATTTATTGGTAAAACTAATCATTTTGACTTAAATGTAGCATTATCTCGTTATATTTTCCTGGATGTACTCAAATCTTGAAAGTATATTGGTTTCTAAAACCCTATAATTACAAAAATCATTTGCCTCGTCCGCATGGGATAGCTTCAATCCATTTGCAAAGTAATCAAGTGCTTAAAATCCATCTGTTTATTTCCGTAGGAAGAGGATGAATTCTCCACAACTTAATCCCTATTGTTGAAAGTATTTTCCGTAAAATTAGTCTTAATGGTAAAGGTACAACTTTCTTTACCCTCAAAGATCCGGTACTGTGATGTTGTTACAAATTTCTCTAACATCCGAAAACAAGGTTGAAGCCGCAAAACCAGCCCTTAAGATTTTGTCACAGTTTGGATTTCCGGCAGATAGATGTCCATCACAATCCCCCGCATGAAATTCATTAAGAATTTTATCACCATCTTTCAATGTATAATCTAATAAGATCCCTTCATGATTTTTCCAAAATAGAGTGCTATCTAAAATACAATATTTCAAAGATGTCATTTTAAAAATCTTCTTTTCTGCTTCCGGGAAAACCCGGAGGAGCTTGGGTGTTTAATAAAACATGAATGATATCAAAGGTACTGTGGTGAATCTAAGAAAGCTTGACCGATTGTGGAGTCGCCATCTCCTCGCCGTCATCCAGCTTCAATGTCTAAAGCTTGGCAATTAGTTTCACTATGAGTTGAGCCAAACCTTTGACCTTTTATGAGTTTTTTTTGTTTAATTTCAATATCATATTCCAAATGGTAGCTATCCACTTACCTCTTTTGCCTTCAATTCCATCTTGAGTCAAAATGTCTTTAACTACGCATTAGGCACATAAGCTATCACATGAGAATATAATATGTAAACTCGAATCTTTAATTTTTTACCAATGCAAAAGCCTGTTTCTCCATAATATTGTATTTCAAAGATGCATCCTTGGCACACATACTACTATACCTGATCATCTTTTTGTAGTAAAATGTCGTAATTGTATGTTCGTGCTGCACGAAAAATAATGAAATCTCTATCAAACTTTGACCGGTAAGAACTCGGTGTTCTTGTTAGCCATTTTTATTTCTTCGAATGATTTCTTGGCTTCTACAAATTCACCAATGCTTGAATCTTTCCTCAACATGTTAGTAAGCAATCTAAGTAACTCACTTAAACTAGAAATAAATTTTCAAGAAATTAATCTTTCCTATGAATGCTTGCAACTCTTTTATGTTTCGGGATGAGGTATCTGAATTGCTTGTATTCTTTCTCTCGATCAATCCTAATGCCATCTTTAGAAATAATGACCCAAGAGCGCCCCTTCTTCCAAACCAAACAATGAATTTTTAGGATTTAAGGAAATACCATATTTTTGCACTTTATAAACACTTGCCTTAGATGATCTAAATGTTGTCGATCGTTTTTGGAAAACTGAAGTAAATCATCCGTATAAAATTACCGTAAAATCATGTATTTCTTTAGCAAAAGCAATCCATTGTTTCTAAAAGTAGCTCCCCGCATTCTTGAGTCCAAATGGCATTTTGACATATTTAAAAGTACCCCATGGTGTTGTAAATGTTGTTTTATCTTGATCATCAGCCGAACTTAATCAAGTTATACCGAAAATCCATCCAAAAGAGAGATATCCTAGCATCCCACTAACTTCCGTAGTATATATGTCCATTTTAGCAAAGGATAGTTATCTTTTAAAGAAAATTTATTCGTTCTTAAATCGACACACACTAATTTCTCCCCGTTTTTTTCCTTGTTGGTACCAGATTAGAAACCCATTCTCGAGAACCTAATAGAGCTATAATCCCTCGCTTCAAACAACCTTTTAATTTTTCGATTGAAGGTAATAAAACAGATTTATTCTTCTAAGTTTCTCGTTTGAAAGGTTTCGATCCGGCTTCAGCGTATAGTGTGTTGAAATATGGATGCATCATATGCTTTAAGATCTTCATAACCTGTGCAAAACATCCCGAAATTCCTTTAAGAGTTCAACATATTTAACCTTTTGATCTCTAGTAGAGATTTGGATAGTTTAACCATTTTGGGATTTTCCGGAGTTCCTAAGTTACCTCTTCAATATCACTTTTACAGGTTCCATTTTAGGTCTAAATGGAATATCATTTCTGAGTCAGCAAGATCTTCCAAAGGAGTTATCCTTTGGGTAGATAATTATCTTTCAGATTAATGATTGCCTCATCTTCTATGATCCGATCGTATCTCCATGTATTTCTGGAATCCCGATAGTCTTTTTCTCGTAATGGTTGGGTGCAAGATATGAATTGCATTTTCTCTTGAAATATCTATTTTTTGTTCTTTTTTCTTGATCAAATTCATCAATAGTTATGTCTTCATCTATATTACGCTTAGAAAATCATTTTGAAGTGTCAAAAAACTATTGATTTGATTATTATTTACAAATACTTGCCAATTCAAAAGATTGTCCGAGATATTATTTGATGTCTAATCTCAAATGGCAGAACCGATGGGATTAGGATCAAAAGGTAAGTTACATGCTAGCAAACATTGCAAGACCTGGTGGAGTATGCAGATTTTGTTTCGGGACCTTGGCAAGTTGAGCTGTAAAGGTGTTGAGAATTTCCACAACTCGTTTCTCCGTATTGTTTCAATCTCATGTCTTTTGTTGAACATTCTCCCTTAATTTGTTGAATGATTAGCTCGGTATTCTGTGATTGATAAGCACTTATTGAAATTTAACTTCTTGACATGTTTAAGCCCCAATAAAAGAGCCGCATACTCGCCATGTTATTAGTACTTGAAATTCAACCCATAAGCATGACCCCAAGATGATTATTTTCAACATTATGTAACCAAATCCCAAATTTCCCGCTCCTAATTTGTTTACCGAGCTATCGTACCCTAAATTCCATGTAATTTCTCATGTTCATAATCCTCATCAATTGTTTTAAAATGTTTCTTAACAAAGAGCTAGTTGTTTAGATTTTTCCTGTATTTCTGATCATCTCGGTGTTTCCCTGTTTTCGCAACTTCTTCAATTTGATAGTAGTTTTGCTTCTTAGAAGTTTCCAATTATGGAGTTTATTTCAAAGAGGAATGTCCAATTCAGCATTATACAGAATAAAAGAGGTCCATGTTAGAAATGTATAGAATAGACAGGAAATTTTCAAAGCTTCTCATGGCTACTCACCAAGTATTTCAATGTTTTCATATAATCTTTAGGTTGCAAACATCAAATAGTGTGGCATATGACATGTCTAGTTGAATAGATCCTCTGAAGTTTAGCACCCTGAAGATCTAGATAACAACATACCATATTTAGGAGGGATATTAGCTACTAATATATCCATCAAACAGACTTTGCAGTATTGTGTACCAAAGTAACACACAAGTCTTTAATCAAACCTAGACATTTTACTCGACTAGAATCAAAAGAAACAAATCTTTGTGGCGAATATCCGGGTAATGTCTAAATTTAATCTTTCCCCATCACCGTTTTTGGCATCAAATTGTAGGCATGCCCCGCAACTGCCAGCATTGCAGAGTATCTTGTCATGAACATCTGTGCTTACACATAAAATGGAGGAGTTCCTCCACTTCTCGTTCTGCTACTTCACTCTCAGTAGCCAGAAATGAGTTTGGGTTGATCATCAAGAATACTATTAAATCATCCATTCCGTAATGTTAATGTTTAGAGACGAATATCCGATTTCTATAGACATCATGTTTAGCCAATTCTGATAAAGGAACATCTATCTTTAGTTTGAGCCTATTTCACTTAGATTGAAAGGTTTTTCTCGTTTGAGCTTGTTTGGTACAAATATTTTCTCTTCCGTTTTTTGCCTCAACGTTTTTCTCTTTTTCGTGAGTGAAATTTTGATTTGAAGGTGTTTTGTTAAATTCTACTATTTCTTCTACATTTCCTGCTGGTGGAGTGAAAAGTATTAGATTGTTGTTTATTGTTTGGTTGGTTGAAGAGACATCTTCAATTACTGGATTTGAAGGGTTAAGATTTGTCCTGTATTAGTACCCAGGCTGTGAATGTTTTGTATAGGAGGGTTGTTAACTTTACGTTGAAATTTTGTTTTGCATTTTTCCGTTTGCTATTCTCTCTGCACATCAATCCGTCTCAGCTTCTCAAATTATACTGCTTATGAACCTCATAACGAGTTGTGTCATATCCTTCTTTGAAATCAAAAGTCTTCCCCGAATGAGTTTGAAATGTTTCAAGGATGTGATTCTCCGATCATCCCGGGATAGGAAGATTTTCGGTTCATTTTGTTTTTCATTCACATTATTTATTTCGACATCCCCGCAGAGGTTCTTCTTAAGTTGAACCTTCAATGAAATTTTTTTCGGAAAGGTGGCCTCGACATTTTGGTCAGACATTCTTCCCAATGTTTTGGTTCGATTTCTCCTAAAGTTTGGGTTTTCACAACATTTTGATTATCACTTAGTAGACTTTCTTCAATTGTCTCCACTCGTCTCCTAATATCTTCCATACCTTTGACGATTACATCCAAATTTTCGTTGCAGCTCGAAGGTTCTTCATTCGCAGGCATTCTTCTTTTTCCGCCTAGCTCGGCTTGTTTTTCTATCGTATTTGCTTCCACACTAACCACTATGCTTTACTTCTCTAATGTTTAGGGAGCTCTTTCCCCGAGTGAATAAGCTATGTCGTAGGTCAAAACCATTTGGAAATTTAACCAATACAGAGTCGGGGGTCCGAGGTTCCGGGAACAGCGTTATATGCTTCATTGAATCTAATGATGGTAATCTTGCATCGTTTCGTTAGGTCTTCTTCTTAATTTTTCGAATTCCCGACAAGATCCGAAGAGATATTTCTTTCTCCATCTGTCCAAAAAATCTCTATACAAAGTCGATAAATCAGCAATATTGTTTGGAGTAAGTGCCCTAAACCATATCCTAATCCCCTCCCGCAAGACTCGAACAAAAAATTCTCATTCGACATCACAATACTCTATCAAACTCAAAGTAACTGGCCATCCTTATATGTTGTTACCGTATATACCGATCCATCAAAAGGGGTGATCTACTCGATAATCTTGAGGCAAGGCAATGGTTGTTAGCAACCTTAAAGGGGGCACATCACTACGTCAGAAGGTGTAATGGAACGACAGTGAGGGTGGACTAGGAGGAGAAGAAGGGTGGATCGGTATTTGAATAGCTTGAGAAAAAGTAACCGAACTTGGGGAAGCTTCTGACTACGTATGCTTGAACCGTGTCTGCTCGCATTGAATGGAGCTGCAATCGTCCACAAGTGATATGGAAACAAATCAATTCGTAACCCCCGCGCTCAGCTTCTGGATCCGGAACTAACTGGGATAATTCGGTTTCGTAAAATTTACAACAAGGATGTTTTGGGAAATCGTTCATCAAAGGAATTTTCACAAAATATATTATCTTGACAGACAAAGATCAGATTCAGAAAGAGGTCTGAATTTTAGTCCCTTTCTTGACTTCCTTTCGAACTTTCTTGACTTCTGTCTTCAGAAGAATCTTAGGAATCAGATTTGGATTTTCAAATATTGGTGGTGGATTAGGCTCGGGATTTGACTCCATGACGAATCCTTTCTCGAAGCCGCCTTCTCCTAGATTAAGTGTTTTTGGATTTTTGATTTTAATTGAAATGAAAATAAATTTACTCAATTTCAAGAAATAACATTTATGATTAAAATTTTCAAAAGATTTATTAAACTAGAGAGTTTGATTAAACATTTTGAAACTATGTTCAAGATATACAACTAGAGGACCGGATAAAGATTATTTACTTTTGCAATTGCGTAGCAAAAGAAATTTCCCCAAAGGCTACCTCGGGTTGATCTTCGACCGTTCTTATAGCTTATAAGTGAACAATATTAACAAATAAAAATGATTCAGGTTCCCCAGTATGGTCGCCACTATGTTATCACTCAGGTTTTCCTTGAAGTTGTAAGAAAAGGAAAGTATACCTGAGGTAACCACAAACCAACCTTCAGATGCAGAATCTAGCCAATCTGCATCCAGAGAGGGCTCTCTCTTTATAATTTATCTTTGTTCTTAGAAGGTTTCAGGCTAGTTATAGATCTAAGAGTTTTGTTTGAAGATGGTGGAATCTGCAAACTAGGGGCAAGGTTGAAGATTTTCAGTCCATTGGGCTATGGAGTCAAAGGATGGCTTTACTGGATTTCTATTCTACACACAAGATGGCTTTGCGGGGCAAGATAGCCAGATAGAGAACAATCCTTAAAATTTAAAGTGGATGGCATGATTTTGAAGGGATGAAAGGCAGCTAAGAATATTTCACCATGTCCAAAAGAGAGAAATGAAATGACTACAAACAAAGAGCAATGAAGAATTCTTTATTATAGTAATCAAGAATGTTTAAATTAGTAAAGCAAGAGCATTTAAGAATTCGTGCTTATAACCAATTTAGAGGAAAACATTAAGAATAATCACATCTGAAATCAGAGTACAATTAAGTAAATTCTGATTCAATCCTTTATGTAAATTATTCAGAAATGGACACAATGATATTATAAACATATATAAAACTTAAGACATAGGATAGAAAGACTTATTGAACTGCAGTCCGACACATGAATCCTGCAAAAAGTCCCGAGCTTCAAATTGTCATCCAGTAAGCCACAAATAAATTTCTCCAAAACGCTTTTATTCCAAAAATTTCAATGTCACAACAAAGTAATAGAATCCACCCTCAACATTCTCTTTGAGGGTTTATTTATACAAAAAATGATTGAAAAAAATCTCACACTAACCTAGCCAATAATCTAGGGTGACTAATGAGTAAGTTACAATAAAAAGGAGAAAAATGGTCTCGTAAATAGGACAAAAAGTAATTGCTGGTGTGCTGTTTCCTCCTTTTGAGGATGTGCTGGAGGCAGGTGCTATAATAGGGCTCGATGCTGTCCCTTTGAGTAATTCTTTAGCTTGTCTGATACTCTTTGTTTCTACGGATACTCTTTAACCTGTGCAACTGATACTCTTTCATCTGTGCTCTTTTTTTATCCTTTTCATAATAGTAAAAAGATAAAATTCTCATCTTGAAGATAAATTTCATAGAATTTCCAATAAGTCATTCCACCATTGATCTTCTGCTATTATGGTTCTTTTAAGTTTTCTCAATGTCTCATCGGCCTCTGTGAGTTTGTAAAAAGTGGGCTGATTAGGGAACAAATACTTTATTTCATGTTCAAGATGAAATCAATTCTTCAACCTGTCATAGAGATTTCTCCCTGTTGGCAACGTTGCTTCTGGCAAACTGATAGAATGAGCAGCTGTATTATGAGCATGGATATCTATTTTCTTGACATAGGTTTCCAGGTCCATTATCTGGTCTTCTGAGAGAATAGGACTGGGTAACCCACTGTCCAATAAAACCTGAAATTTTCCTTTGAAAGTATTAATATCAGCCAGAATATCTGAGCACTTCCTTTCCAAATTCTGCATAAAAGTTCTTTTGGTGAAAACTCTTTTTATCTCCAAAATAGTGCCGGTCCTGTCCTCAATTCCTAATACTGCAAGCTGTTGCTTAGTCCGGGTGTTCAAAAACTGTATAAGTTGATTGGCCTGCTCAGGTCTGCCTCTTAATTCATCTCTTGTTCTGTTTATTTCTTCCTGAGCTACTTTAATCAAGTCATTTTGTTCAAAAATTGCTTGAACAGAGGGCCAAATACTTTTTATTAATTCAATTATATTGTCCCAAAGAATTTCATTTATTTCCTTCAAAGGCTTCTCTAATGAAAGATCTTTTTCTAAAGCCTTAACCAATCTTTCCAATATTTTAATTTCCCTGGTGTTATAAGCAACGATCTTTTTAGATGTATCATATTTCTGCTCCAAATTTTCTAACTGCAATTTTCTGGTTTGAAGTTCTGTGACCCTGAGTTTTAGACTTTCCATTTGTTTTACCAATTCATCAGAACTCAAACTAGAAGTGTTTACCTGCGCTGGCTCTGTTTGTTGATTTTCTGTTGTAGTACCTGTAGTTGTAGTAGCTTCTGTGATGGATGCCTGCATGAGAGCTTCCTTTTCTTGTAAAGCTTGTTTTAATTCTTTCTCTGTTTCACTCAGTTGCTCAGTCATTTTTAAGAGCAACTCCATTATCTCTTCCTGTGAATTTCCTTTCAAAACTTCTTGGGTCTGGGGATGCCTTGAGGCTGGCAATTTCAGCTGCTTTCTCAGTGCAGCTATGCCATCATCTTTCTTTTTAATTAATGCCTCAATGCTTTTGATATCTTTGGGATTGTGACCCAAGCTGATGATTATGTCTTCTAGAGACTTTATTCTGTTATCTTTGGCCTGAGAAGAGGCATTCTCAATTTGCAATTGTGTGCTTGTGTTATTTAAAGAATCTTGCAGCCTTAGGGCTGCCATGGCCTTATCAGTAAGAGTGGAATACACCATTTCCCCAGTTTGTTTATGCAGCTCTATCTGGTCTAAAGGATGAATGTCCTTTGCCAGGACCTCAAAATTTGTTCTGATATAATCAGCTGCTGTCATGGGTTTTGGTACCTTGGACTTGAAGTGGCTCATCATCATTTTGCCTTGTGAAATGTCAAATGCTGACATTAACCTTTCCTGATTATGTGGAGCCATTTTCAGATATTGATCATATACTTTCATTCTCAATGGATCATTATTTTCCTTTATATTAATGAAAGTTCTTTTTATATCCCCTGTATCTGTTTTAGGTGGCCTAAAAGAAGATACTTCAGTACTCAACTGCTTTTGCAATGCTTTTCCTTTGTGGCCTGTGTTTGTTTCACTAACTGTGCCAGTTAGTTGACTGTCTTCCCTTCCGTCATCAAACATTTCATCAATGATTTCCACATCTGGAAGTGGATCTGGTTTCTGTTTTTTGGCTTGATGTATCTCTGAGGATTCTTTGGGAGGAGTAGTATCTGGAACCTGCCTTTTCTTTCCTATTTCCATATTGGATGGAGTTTGTAATTCTGAAACTTCAGGATGTTTTACCTGAGTGGGAGAAACTTGTGATTGATCAGGTGCCCTGGAGGTTTGAGGTTTCTCTGCCATGATAAAAGTTTCAATGACCTGTATTTCAGGTTCCTTTCCTTTTCCTTTTGACTCTGCTACAATTGATGAACTGCCTTCCTGTAATCCCTGCTGTAGATGTCCTGCTGAAGAAGTGCCAATGTGAGGTACCTGCACCTGTGCAAAAGATTCTAAGTCATACTTCTTCTCAAGATCTTTCATAATTTTATTCATTTTGTCTTCTTCTCTTTCTTCCTCAACTAGTGTTCCTTCAACCCATTCATCTTGGTTAGCATATAGTTCTATATCAGGAATCCCATGGTGAATGTAAGGGGATGACTTGTTCTTCATTCTTTTTTCAAAGATAAAACCAAATGGATCATAAGGAATCCAACGGAAACTTCTTTGGAACTTGCAATGGCTTTGTAGTATATCTTCTGCTTCTCGCTCAGCCTCCCTAGAGTTGCATATGAAAGGACCTAATTGACTTTTAATCCTGAGTTGGGCTTTCTTTTTCACACTACAAAAATGAATCATATCAGAATTATTCATTTGCCTGAAATATTCCAAGGCAAAAAGTCTCATGGGCACATATTCTGGTAACTTGAATGGATGCAATTCACATCCATAGATTTTGATGACTGAATGGTTTTGATATAAATACCAGTCTCCAACTTTATATGTCCTTGACAGCTGCAAAGTCTTCTTGATTTCATTACTGAGCCTTGGAGGAGGAATTCCTGTCAACAAGGTAGTTGCAGGATATACAAAAAGATCGATGAACTCAGCATAGGAATAGGGAGACTCATAGGAAGAGTGAGTTATGGCGGACCAAAATATAACTGACCTAGGGTTTCCCTTGGCATCAAGCTTTTTAACAGGGAAAGGGAACTTCTCTGATTGATAAAAGATAATGAGATGATAAATAAGTGAGGAATATTTAAAAACTTTTTCATCATCTAGCCTCATGAATTGGTCATGGATCTTATTGGCTATGAAAGAGGCAAAGTCATATTTAACTGCAGGAGGTTGCCCAGGAGTAAAGATAGACAGTAAAACCAGGGTTATTTCATCAACATATTCACTTGTATTGAAACCCAAGACAAAATATATCATATTTAGGATAAGTCATTCTAACAAGTTAAAGTAAACAAACCATACTTGAGGATTCCTCTAAAGATGTTCGCAAAACAATATATAAAAGTTCTGGAAATGCATTTCAATTTTTCTCTGAGACAGCTGGATTAGACTTTTCAACCGCTCTTCTTATTGCATGGTGCTGGAGTTAGCTCTTGATCAGGTTCAAAATGTAGCATTTCATTGATAGCTTGAGGAGTGATGGGGAAAAGGATACTATGATCAGGGGACATTACTGCTCTTTGAGTTGGATCATAGTTAGAATGGTAGTAGTGGATAATTTCTGGGAAAATAAGGACTGAGGGGATGAGATATCTCAGGAAATTGGATTCCCACAACCCAATGACATCCAATCCCTTCGAATAATCGTCTCTGCAGCGACAATAGCTTCGAAGGGGGCTTTCATCAAACACTAAGTCTTTAATTTGGAAGTCCTTATCCACTAAGGGCAAATATTCTAATTCTCTGTGGGGGGCATTCAATGGAGTTACATTCAAGGCAGCTGGAGCTTCCATTTTGGTTCTTGTGGGTTCAAAATGGAAGTTTCTGGGTTTTCTTCACAGATATGTCGTGATTTTCAGTTTTAATGAGGGAAATTGGCGAAATTGCAGGTTCGGGAGAACAATTCACAGTTTTAAACCTCAGGGAATGATCTTAGCGATAAGATTTAATCACTAATCCAGTGGAAAACAAGGAAAACAGAGTTTCTTTTGAAGTTCGAAGCGCAATAGAATAAATACCTGTTCTTGGAGGCGAACTGGGATTTAGCAGGTATCAAATGGTGGCAAGAAGATACTTGAACACTGGTCCGGAGGAATTCTGGAGCGAATTCGGATAGAACAGTAGATTTCAGTGAAAGTTTGAATTTCTTAGCGGAAGGCGCAGTCGTTTTCAATAATGAAAATAACATAAAAAACACGAAAATTTGTTTTATTTCCAAAGTCAAAAAGGGGTTTTTAGTTTTTCGAGGAATGACGTCACTTCAGTACGGGCCGACGTGTGGTGGGGGCCGGGCGGTAAGCGGTAATCCCCGCACCGCTTATGAGCAATGGCTGTTTTAACTGCAAGGGCAGCGATTCCACTAAGCAATGGACACGTGGACGGAGGACTAGTCCAATACCACCAAGCCCCCGCGCGTTAATGCTCTGACAAAGGACGACTGGCGGAATTGATGTGGAGCGTTGATCTGTGGAGGGGCGATCCAACGGTGGAAGGGACGGGGAGATGGTGGGGCGTTATCATGCGGGCCCGGCATGGTTTTAAACGCGATTAACTTTATTAAACATCCCGGGGGGCGTCTAATAGGCGGAAAAGTGTGGTTATTAATTAATTCTGATAATTAATTAATCCCAATGGGTTATAAAGGTGGTTGCGAAGTGTTCCGCTTCTAACTCGAGTTAGGGCATCGGCATGTAGATTATTTCAAAGTTTTTAAAATAAAACTTCGGGTTTATTATTTTTTGTATTAAACATATATACCATATGTTTAAAGCTTTTCTCATATATGTTTTTTATTATATGATAAATTAACCAATACAATTAACTTATCATAAGGGCGGGGATATTACATAATGATATATTTTAACCAAAGGGTGCATAATGTGGGTTTTCAATGAATAATTGGGAAATAAATACTTTGGTTAAACTTTATAATAAGATGGGTTTTTTGGATATTTATATAAAAGGAGTTATATACTTAGGATAAGGCATTTTCACTAGGGAGTTAATAATTAGAGTTAAAAATTAATATGACAAAGGAACAAGGGAACTCAAAATACTTGCATATCTGAAAAAGTGAAGATTTCTGAAGTGAATTACAATATCTCAACTTCAACACTTAAACTTAGAATAGTAAGTTATTTTGAGGGATTATTATGGAATTTTGCATGATTTTCCTAAGTAAAATAGGATTTTACTTAGGAAAAGGTTGAAAGTGAATGAGTGCAATGATGGATAACTTCAAGTACTTAGGTCTTTTTGATCATCAGGCCGAGGGTCCGGTCCCTCCAAAAGTCAAGGAAATGCCTTGAGCCCCTTTGATCTCCAAATACCTTAGCACTTTGGGGGAAATTAGTAAAAATCTTAGGGAGAAAGTGAGATGGGAAGTTAATGATTCTGACTTTGCCTTCTGTGAAATTTTGCCAATGTAGTGTTATGCCTTTGCTCTTAGTGATGAAAGTAAAAGATTGAACACATTTAACACCATCATTCATCATATGAAACTTTGCAACACCATCTACCTACCCTATCTACTTGACACTACCATTTTCTCTTCTTTATTAGGGTGCATTTAGACTTGCAAACCCTTATCAACCTTTTTCTTTTTACATGGAAAATCTATCTAATTCTACCCTTATTACATCCAAGGGCTCAGATTAAACTGTTGAGCACCTTTTATTAACTCTACCTATCTACTTATCTGCCAAGATTAAACTGTTTGGTCAGATATTTATTCTCTATTCTACAACATGAAATTGAAACATGAATTAGTCAAGTTTAAACAGTTTGACTCTTCATAAATTGTGGCAAAAGTTTGACAAGCTGCACACAATTGCTTTATTACAAAAATGAAATAGTAGTGGCATTTGGATTTGCACACTTTCCTTGGTCTATTTTTGCTTGGGGTTCATTTCTTTCACTTCTTTTTTGACCATTTTATTCTTCTTACCCTTTGATTTTTCTTTTAGGGTATACCCTCTTTACATTTTTTAAATTTTTTGATTTTTTGGTTTTTCAAGAATATGGAACACCTTTGCTCAAGAAAAAGGTTTGAACAATTCCATAGTTTAATCAAGACAATCATGAAAAATGACACCTATTGGTATAGGAGTCTAACAGGAAGTTTTACAAGATGATCATGGATACCATTAGCTATGTACTCAACATAGTTATAAATGACTGTTGGGGGATGACCAGGCACAAAAGTGGATAGAAAACCAAGTATAGACTCATAAGTGTGCTCATCAGTAAAATAAACAAGGATAAAGGATAACATTGAAACAACATGTTGAAATAACATGTCTTGATCCTTTAGGAAATTTGAAGGATGAGTATGGAGGATTAATCTTTGCGATTTCAACATATGTAGGCATGAATGTTTGGAAGATCTGAAATATGTTAGGAAATTCTAACTCAAGATAAAGCTTTGTAAGAGCTTCTATGGATAATGGGACTACATTAGGATCTGGTTTCAACTGAAGCATTAGGTTTATAGATTCTGCAGTAATAGTGAAAAATACCTCTTTTGCAGTATTAACAATAGCTCTTTTCTCATGGGAATAGTGAGCTTGAAAAAGTCTAATGACTTATAGACACTGATGAGTATGTGTAACTACATATCTGGGTAAATTGGACTGCCAAATCTGAACCTCATCTCCCTGATCTAAAGATTTTTCTAGACTCCAGCAGTGGAGGTAAAGAAGATTGAATTACATTACTGGATTAGTTATCTTATAATCAATATCAACTAAAGGTGTATGCTCAACATCTACAATAGGAGGTTGTAGTGGATTTATGACAATGGTGCTTTTAGAAGCCATTTCTGGGTTTAATTTTGACAATTTTAGCCTTCTGAATGTTAAAAACTCTATTTTTTTCCTTTTTATACTCTTCTATAAGATTAGACTATTTATAGAAGTTATATTTCATATGATAGAGGTCTATTTTTAACAACAATAGGTAAATTAGGTTTTCTTCTGGTTCTAACTTTCAATTCTGCTCCAAAATCACTCTTTAGACCTTTTTACAGTCTTAGGAAAGTTTTAACAAGGGCTTATTGCTCTTCTTTGGATAAAACAAACCTAAAACATTCTAATTTATGCACAAAAGGGGTTCTGAGCATTTATAAAAGGGTTTTAACCATTCAAAGGGTTTCTACAAGTCTGCAAAATGCTAAACTTTCTTCAATTTTGATTTAAAACCAGCTATAGTATTCAAAACTGTGATTTTATCAGGTTTTTGCAAAAGATATGACTTTTTGATGGAAATAAAGGTATTTATGTAGGCAAACAGGTTTTATGAGGCTTAAATTCATAAATATATCTCTTTCAGATGTGAAAATAGGTATTTTTCTTTGAAAAATACTTGTTATTGCAGGTATTTTGACTCGAAGAAAAGGTTTTCGGGGCATTGGGGAGCTTTTGGAAGCTGTTTGAAGTCTTTTTGGATGAAAAAAGGAGGCTCCAAGAAATTTGTAGCAATGAATTTGGTGAAATTCTGGTTATTTGTGTATTAACAGGAAGCAACCGTGTCTTTTCTTTAGTTGGAGAGGGTTAAACGAGCATAAAAATGCAGAAAAGGTTTAAAATGCATGAATATGAAGTTTTATAGGGAATTGAAATAGTATCTGAATTCAATGTGGGTCAAGTCAGATGGGAGGTGGTTTGGCATGGAGAGAATAAATACCGCCAAGCGGTTATCACACGGTTGGATGGTGGTAAGCAGTTTTGCCTGAACGAATGTGATCCAATTAGAAATAGACACGTGGAGGAGAGAGGGGAGGGAAATACCACTCATTTTGCAAATAAAAAATGGATTAACGATCGTGTTATTGAAACTGCGATATTTCCTGTGGTTCGTCGGATTTGGAATAAGGATTGTGAACAATTGAGATATATCGCTGAAGTTACTCGGTAGATGAGCGTGGGGCCCAAGATACTTTATATGTAGTGGAATTGAGTTAATATGTTTAAACATAGTTTAAATGTAAAATATAATGTTTAATGGGATAGGCGAGATATATGAATTATACAACAAATAAGTGATTTACAGGTGTATTACAACCTTTGGGCGCGAATAACATATATAACATATGTTTTAACCTATGGGGAAAGCGAAGTATGTCACGTGGAATATTTAAACCATAGGTTAAACATTATTAAAGTGGGTTTTGGGGTATTTTAATAAATGAATTAATATAACTACGAGATGGGGTATTATAAGGGAATTAATAAAATAAGTTAATTGTTAATATGAAAATGAATGTGATGTGAGGAAATACATATAAATGCACTAAGTAGAAGTGTGTTTTAAGTGTTTTGTCATATTTTTCGTAATAGTGATGCCATAATTAACTTTTTACACTTAATACTTAGGATAATACATATTTTTGTGGGTTTTTTGAATGTTTTTGTATGAAATGAAATTAGCTAAGGGGGATTTTTTACTTTCCCTAAGCAAAATGGTGTTTTAACTTAGGAAAAAGGATTTTATCTTAGGAAAACGGTGATAATGTTGAGGAAATGGGTTTTTATGAAGGTAATCCAATACTTAGTATTAATCAATCATTAAGCCTTGGGTCTGGTCCCAACAAAAGTCAGAGAAATGATCTAAGCCTTTTTAACTGAAGGTTTTGAATACTGGAGTACTTTGAGGGAAGGGAAATTAGTAATATTCCAGATGATGTTTATCCATGCCTTATAAAACTGTTTTCTACCTACCCATAATTTATTCTACCATTTTTTCATTATTTTCATTAGTGCATTTGAGATTGCAACCCTAAATCCATTTTTATTTTTAAAGCATAAACTATCTAACTCTAACCTTATTTGATACAGGAACATCGAGACCTAGCTAGCAATGTGATGGAATGGTCACATGTTGTGGCTAAACATGGTGAAATTCATTGACTGTCAGTCAAAATCGATTTTCTGAGGAGGTTGGATTCCTCAAATAGTTTGTTATTGTAATAAATGGGAGGTTAGCTTATTTTGGATTTTGGGATAGAGCTGTTAGTCTAGGTATGCTTGAAAAGCAACGGAATAGAAGAATTCTGTTCTATCTTGGAAAAAATAGGAAATTCTATTAGATAATTTAGGAGAATTATCCGAGTGGATAATAAATAGAGAAAAATTGTAATAAGCGAGAGGAGGATTCTTTTAGTGAGATCAGAGTGACTGAGATTAATATAGTTTTGTGTGGAATGTAAGTCTAGAAGTGTGCGTGAGGACTGTGTTGTGTAATACAGAGTTCATTCTATGTAAAAATCGGGCAAAGGCCGAGACTCTGTCTTTTATTTATATTATGAACAAATCGCATATTGTATCTATTGATATAGGACGAAATATAAGCTTGATGCATTTGTAATTGGTTGAAAGGAGTTCGATTTATGCTTTTATTTAAAATTGTAAGATTTCTGTGTTGTTAGAATCCGATGTTATCAAAATTTGTTTGTTGGAAAATTCTTTACACAGATCCATAGCCTGAAAGGACTTTGTGGATCTTTTGGAGTGAAATCGAATATATATATAAGATTAGTCTGAAAGACATCCAGTCTATAGAATTGTATCGCATTGGAAGGAAAAGGAGAGGTTATATAACACAATCGACGGATGTGAAAGGCTATAAGACTGGCTTTTTAAATGGATTGGATCCATTACAAGCAATCGGATCGGAAACCTAAAGGAGGAAGCACATTGCAAATACGATGGTTTATTTCTGATTGAACCACAGCGATTCCGGTCGAATCGCATCAGGACTGTGAAATAATAAAACAAGTTTGATATTAAAATAGCGCGACTTCTGTTTTCCGATTACAATCACATCGGAGTTCCAATTGGTTTGCATCGGAACGGTGATCTCCGATCTCCAAGTGAATCGGATCGGAGCAGCGGATTTTGTTTTGAATCAGAGTTGGTCGGAGTTGGAACGCTTTAGTTCAGCGAAAGGATAGTCATCAGAGCTAGAGTAGTAATTGACAGGTGTAGTTGTTTGATAATCGTGATTTTGTGAACGTTGAATTGATATCAGAGTGGCACAGATGGAAAGCGGAGCGCATTGAAATTACATGATATCGCATCGGATCACATTGAAATGTGGAGCGCATAGTAATTGCGAAACTATTTTGATATCGCATCAAATCATGGGAAAACACCAAATTCTTGTGGTTTATTGCAATTCAGCTATTTGTGAGTTGATTCGGGCGTCAGACCAACAGATCTGGGCTGTGTCGGATGTTTTGATACATATATATGTATGAAGCGTTCAAATGCTATTTCAAACGGGTTTAAAAAGTTATATGGGAGCGCAGAGAGAGAGAAGTGTGCGATGGATTTTTGCCCAATCCTTTAGCGCAGAGAGAAAGAAGTGTGCGATGGATTTCTGCAGTGGTTCAAACTAAATGTCTGCTGTAATTCCTCTTCAAGCAATCAGAAGTCAGAAAGATTTTGAGCGATGGCAAATCGATGATTTGCAGCATTTGAAAGAAAGCGTGATGAATTCAAAAAGTCTGTAGAATCCGGCAATCAGCGTGGGGAATCCCATTTACCTCGACAATATTTGTTAGATCTGAATAAGGTGGAAAGAGAATTATAAGTTTGCAGAGATCATAAGGTATGTTAGATTTTGGGTATTGATAATTAGAAGTTTTCATATTATTATGAGTTTCCCAGATGGGAATTTTAATGGAGTAAGAAAGTGTGGAGCGGGATTTAATTACAAGTTGAAATTGCCAGTAAGTGGATTACTTCGCATGCGGTTGGAATATAAATGTGAAGTGAATTTTTATATGCACTGAAAATTAGATTCTGGGTTTGGCAGGTTTCAGCCTGCATCATTTTGGTATCAGAGCTTGGCTCTGTTGAAATTGAATAAGTTTTTTTTTCTGAATGAAGTTTAGTACCAGATTACAACAGTGAGGAAATCCACTCAAAACACAGGTGACAACATAAGAAATAATGAAGACTGCAGCAATATAGACTAAGAGAAGCTGTGAGAGAAGAACCATATGTGTTCTTAAAAGCAGAATAAGGAAAGTCCTTAGAAGTGGCAGTGACCTGTAAAATCCAACAAGAGATTGGACAGAGAGGACAATTGAAGTGTCTTCGAAAGAGAGAGTAAGAGATTGTAGAAGGCTAGAGGGAGCAAAGGTGTTTCTCAGGAGAAGGTTCCAAATAGGGAATCGTGCTTACCAAAAGACTGAGTGAGGAGAGCTTGGTGAGGTAAGATTGCAGTAAAGAGGACTTACTGTTGCAGAGGCTTGTTGCAGAGGTGCGAGGAGTTCATGGAAAGAGAGGAGCAGAAAATGACTACAGATAGTTATAGCAGAAGTTCACAAAGAAGTCACAGCAGAAGGGAAGATGCCAAAGCAAATGGCATGAGGATGAGTCAAGAAGATTTTGACCAAGAGAAAGCTAAGATAGATTTCCAGATTGGAATATTGATGAAGATGCTGCAGAAAAGTGTTTGGACCATGAGGAAAAGAGTAAAATGGCAAAGGCTACGAGAAAGGAGAAATCAGCAAATGAAGTTAGAGATAGTAGAAGAATTGAGAAAGATTGAGCAGATATTGAGTGCCCAAGAGGAATCAGAGAAACTCAGAGAAGCAGAGGTAGAAATGAAAGTTTCCATTTGTAGACCAGAACAAGGTGAAATGTTGGGGGAAGAGGATAATGAGAGGACAGCTGAAGATCTCAAGGACTATTGGCAGAGTTCAGAACAATTCGAAGATATGTTGACAAAGGAAGCATATGAGGCAATGAAGCCTTGTGATTTTGATTCTTATATTTTGTGTATGTTTGCAGGATATGCAAAGGATGATGGACAGTCAGATGAAATTTTCACAAACAGGAATGAAGCTCTTGAGGTGAAGTATGATGGTGAATCCCTTTTAGAGGAAGAAGGCGTTGATCTATTGCAACAAAAGGAGTTCATAGATGAAATCCTATTTGGTGTGAAACAGTCAGATGAGGTTGATATAGACCAGTAGTCTAAATAAAATTCCATAGTGGGACTAAAAAAAGGTAAACCAATGAATTTTTTTAATGGAATTGATGAAAGATGCTTGCAATATGATAATGTGGACAGAAATAAAACATCATCACTGTCATAAAACATACTCATAACCAACATATAAACGACAAAAATAACAAGGATACAACAACCATAAATGCCACATATGAACCAGCACATGTGCAAATAAAATACCAAGGAAAGGAACTGTTATTAATTAATCCAAAGACAACTATGTTTGGGAATTCCACATACCACCCAACCATAGATTGGTTGAACCAAATATTTCTTTCAGCCAATCATCCCCGTGCCATATTCCAAGCATGAATGTGGGACTCGTAACCAAAATCAACCAGGGCTTCCCGAGGCTAAACCACATCACCCTCATTAATAGAACAAGGATCTACTACAATCCCCACTGGATCACTAGGCCCTAAGTAAGCATGGATGATACTCTATTTCTCCACCTACAACACGAGGAGTTTCCATGTCTCCTAGTCTCTAGGTTTAACTGTATGTTAACACTAGAAAATCGTACAAGAAAAATAAATTAAAAATTTGAAGCACAAGGTACAAATGAATATTTTCAAAGAAGAAATACATTAGGGAGGACTAAAATTTAATTTTTTTCCTAAGGTTCAGAAGGAAATTAAATGATAGCCCACTTGCATCAAAGAAAATTTTCACACAACGTGACTATTCCTTCGATAGCCGTGTGGTCCTGGAGATGGTGAAATGTCACCATTTGGGACCACCTGGCATGCTTGGTTAAGATTATTTTCTCCCTTGTACTGTCAAGGAAAACTAGATTTGAGCTACCTTGAGGAGTAAATGCAGCCCAAAAAGGAATCCCTCCACTCTTGTGTCACTATCCATCTTGGGCCAAGAGAATAGGAAGGAATGAAAAAAATGTCTATATAAGCCAACCTTTGGAAGAATAATTTGAGACACATTGTTATGCTGACCAAATTGCTTCATAGAAAACCAAATTGCATGGTCCAAAAACAGAGGTATTGGAAGGAATCATATGTTGGCCAACCAACATCTCAGTCAAAGAGAGAGAGGTTCACCACTTGATCTTGATCTACCATCCCTTGAGAGAGTGAAGAGATGTTTGTAGGAACTCAAGGGAAGGAGACCTCCTAGTTTTGGGTATTTGAGCTCCATAGCTCAAACGACCCTCTTCAAGTGTTTATAATTGTATCTTTTTTATCACCAGCACCTAATAAAGGGAGAAGTCTCCACTTTCCTTATTAGGCTTTTTTCTCCATATATTTTTTGTATTTTGTATCTTGTGTTTTGATTTGTTCTTAGTGTTGTATTCTTAGTTTTCCCTAAAACTTAGTTTACATTGTGTCGAATATTTTCTACTAATAGTTGGAAATCATTTTTCTCTATGACCTTGTCCAGGTGGTAGCCAACTTTCTAAAGAAGACTTGTATTTCGTATGCCCTTGTGCCAAATACACTACCACAGGAATGTCGACTCCACTGGATTTTTTCTTTTTTAGTTAATGGTTGTTGATCCAGGGCCTTCTTCCTACTCAGTTTTCTGCAAACCACACTTACATCCTCTAAGTATCTCCAATCAGACTCAGTGAAAAGTTTTTCACATCAGAGGAAGCCATTTTTCTTCATTCTACCAGGGAATGCATTTTGTGCTCCGACAGATGCATGCTCTGTGCTTGTGGGAAGATAACCTGCGCGAGAGACCAACAAGAAAAAAATTGCTACTTTTCCAATTTTTAAGGTGACTCGAAACCCCTCATGAACTTCCATCGCTCTGCCTCTGTATTTCACTATTATTAGGACACCCAGGTGTTATGTCTAACCTCGAATTAGCTTAGCAACTAG
The DNA here is from genome assembly GCA_034641835.2 of Pinus albicaulis. Classification (NCBI taxonomy): domain Eukaryota; kingdom Viridiplantae; phylum Streptophyta; class Pinopsida; order Pinales; family Pinaceae; genus Pinus; species Pinus albicaulis. The sequence goes on along the minus strand of CM076570.1, from coordinate 1,410,660,137 downwards.
GTAGTTTTAATTTTAGTATTTTATTTCACAAATTACACATAGTTTAAATAGGGGACAATTAAGTGGCCTTAAATCCACGTATGTTTATCGAACACATTATTTTTTGATAAAAGATAAAAATCATGTAGCTTAATTAGTAAAGAGTAAGTGGCCCATATATCCACCTATCTTTTGATAGTTCAAGTTCGTCAAATTTTAATATTAGGATAGTTCAATTTTTCATTAGGAATCGTGACTAGGACCAAACTGTCAAAAAAGGAAAAAATAATCTCTGCCACCCTTGCACCTCATCGTGATCTTGGGTATGGATATGAACACTTTCCTAAGACAATTTTCCATCTCCTTATAGTGCAAACATAGTCTAATTGGGAAATGTGTAAGTGACCCATAATCCGCACATCATTTTAAATTTTTTCAAGGAACAATCACACATAGGGTAATTAGAAAAGGATTGTAAATGATCAACGCATATCAACATCTCATAAAACCTGTGATTGTTCACTCCAAATCACACAAAAAACATTGGTAAGCATTGGAACAAAAGGCACCCAGTGTGTTGGGACCTTTATCCTCTTCTTACAGTTACTTCACCAAAGCATACCCTAAGAAAAATTGAGACTCTCTAAAAATAATCATTAACCGAACTCACTAAATTATCCCCACAGGGGCCACAGAAGAAATTATAGTCTAGGTTAGGACCATCGGGGGTAGGCATCCAATAAGTTGTCATGGTCATAATAAATTTTGAAACATATATGTTGACTTTTTATGTAGCTTCAAATCATCCTATCTGCCCACAAAATGAATACCTGAGCGTTACCAAAGACCCATTTCAGAGGGGGTTAAGTTTAGGCCCAGTGCGTGTGGTACTTTTTGGGGCTACCTAACCCATGTAGTGCCTGGTACTGGTATCTTATTACCAATAAGCTCAAGAATCGAATGCTCACATGGGACGATGGTACTTTAGTGGAAAAAACTAGGGCATCCTTCCGTATAGGTGACGATGCATGAAACACTTGATCCTCATACCATTAGCTTCGTTAATTCTTCAGATACTATAAGGCGTTTCCAGTTCTTTTAGGATGCTAGCCCCAATACTCGTCAGGATATATATTCGAAAGGCCTAGTTGCATTGAGAGTGTAAGGATGAGTAGGTCTATATAGGATTTTAAATTTCACACACAAAAGAAAAAAAACCACATTTTTTTCTTGGTTGATCACATAGATTTAAATTAAAGGAAAAATTACCTCTTATTTTTTCACTTTGTGTTATACATGTGATCATATTTGATTTGATAGAAATCTTCTTTTCTCTAACAAACCAAAAATGTCAGCAAGATTAATTTATGTGACACCATAACAGACCCAACAGGAGCCCTTCGATGTAGACATTTCTTGGACCTCCCCCCATTAGAGGGAGGGGTTCCACGCCTCCCCACAAATATCCCTTCGTATATACCAAAATTTGAAGGGAAGAAAGCAGAAGACCCAGGAAATCATATCATGACTTTCCACTTGTGGTGATCGTCTAATAGTATCATTGATGATACCATTATACTAATACTTTCTTAACGCACCCTAATAGGACCTGCGGAGAAATAGTATGTTGAGCAGCCTTATGCTTCTCATGGAACCTTTAGTGCCCTCGCTACCGAATTCCTCACCTATTTTAAGCTCCCCATCCATCATGATTCGGGAATGGAACTACTGACACATTTTAGAAAAAATCCAGTCGTCCACATATCAGACCATCTCCACAAATGGCGATGATGTCATAGTTTGTGTAAAGCCAAATTCGACGATAGAGTGATTTTGGAATTGTTTTTGAAAACTATCACAACTGATATTTCAAAAGATGTGGCGACACAAAAACCCACCATTGAGGAGGACGCCATTCGAAAGTACCAACAACTTGAACTCATATACACGCAATCAGGATATATTTACAACATCTTGCTAAATGAAACGTGTCTGCAAATGTATAGGGAATTACTGGGTGCCTCAAATACTACAGATGGTTCGATCAAGTCCTTAGCCCAAAGTCACCTAAGAAATAGTAACTAGTACCTAGGATACTCGTACGATTCTACTTAGAAAGTATGGCAACCTGGCTACCATCAAAGTCAATCTGCACCTTTGCAGAATATGATGAATAGGATAATTCCATACCATCAACAGCAAGGAGGCTCATACCCTCCCTTGTATGGGAACCAATACTCAACTAGGAATGATGATACAAGAGATCATCCCGAAAAATATTACACCAATCAGGGACAGGGGAACCTGTTAATCAAGGTTGTCATTGATGTCAATATGGCATTAATTGAGATGTCAATATTCATGAGATGTCTAGTTCCAGATGCTTTTTCCATGGCTCTTGGTTGACTAGGATACCATCAATGAATATGTCAAGGCATGAAGAAGTCAAACCACTAATGAAGGAAGCCCTAAAAAGTACTTGATCTAATGTTTCATGCACTTGATCTCATTTGGTGGTTGGAAGACTATCTTACTATCTTAGAAATTTCCTAATGATGATGTTGCACTATGACATATTACTGCACTATTATTCAATACATGATGCTAAACCTATCATGATGAAATGGATGTCCTACATGATTACACTATGATCCTATGATTGATAAGCCAAATAATGGAGAAGACAAACAAAGGAGAAGCCAATCAATGAATAATCCATGATGTCTTATTCACTTTTTGTGTGCAGAAAGTGAAGGGGTGAATCATTATTTATTTTCAATTGTTAATTTTACCAGTTAGATAACTTATATTTAGAACACATAATGAACAATGATGGAGTAGATAATTTTATTAAATTCTTCATTACAATAAGTAAATTACAATAATGATATATGGCTCCAACCCTAGATGAAGACTCCAATCTTCCAAGCTCCAACATGTATTGTGCCAAGCACTGACTTCGTCTCTCCAAGGCTCCAACCTTGTCAATTTTAGGCACTGACCTCTAGGGCTCCAACCCTATCTCTGGTACAAGCTCCAACCTGGTTTCTCGAGGACTTCAATCCTCTAGGGCTCCAACCCTATCTTCCAAGGCACTAGCCTCGTCATTATGAAGCTCCAACCTCTTGGGCTCCAACCCTCAGCTTCAATTCGTCAAGATGTGTTTGACTCTTCTTCACAGTTCCCAATGTATTCTTCAACGAGCCATGTCAATCTTCAACTATGCCTTCACTTAGTCTCCACGTCACTTTATCATTGAAAACCTTGTCCTTCACATGAAGTTGTCTCTACAACACTTCATTGTACTCAAACAAACTCTCCAAGATTACTTCATGATGACTTCAGGAAAGCATCATGATCTGCAATAGTGTCTCTATTAGGCTACTAGAAGGCTCTTCAAGGTCACTTCAAAAGTGATCCAAGTGTCTTCTAGCTGCTTAAAAAATCCACTTCTCCAAAGATGTCTTCACATGGCTCCTCAAATCAAACCAAGTCTTCATAGTTCAAACCTTCAAAATTCTTGCCCTAAGATACCTTTCAAGGTAATATGAGATTTCACAATACGCTCAAGATTATACCCAAGGGATTCCAAATGCACTTCAAGATGTATATCGGTTTTTCAAGAGGTCTGCTCCAAGGTGTGTCCTTACTAGCCTGCTCCAAGCCACTTTCAAGATCTTGCTCTCAAATATGTTCAAATAAGGTTCCAAAGATTTTATTCAAACAATCAACAAGAGGTCCATATACTATCACAAATGGCTTCCAAGATGCTTCAAGGATAATGTGTCACTGCAACTTCAAGTTTACTGTAGTCAAGGTCAAGCTATTGTTGCAAGGTCTTCAGTAATTTATTTGAGGTATGGATTTGACCATAGGTAAGTCATTCTGATCTCCATGTAGATTAACAAGTCAACAAGGTCTGCAATTGTGCCTAATCCGAGTTATGAGACAACCCTCCAGCAGTCATAGTAATTATGTCAAGTTTAAGCTTCTTCAAGAGGTGATTGTCCAATCCAAGAGATTGTGGCTTATTCCAAGCTGCTACATTAGGTCCAAGTCACTGTGTTGACTTCAACAAGTAATCCAAGCTGTATTCCGAGGTATAGTCTGCAAAGGTTTCAAGCCACATAAGCATAGAAAAGGTCACAGGGTCTGTGTGTTAGGGTATTGTTCAATTTTTTACACAATCTGAGAAAACTGAGGCTTTTTCCATAATAATTCTTCACACTGTCTGACCCAAGGAATGATCTGAGCTCTTCTTCAACGTCCAATGAAATGTCCAAGGCACTGACCAAGAATTTGATCCAAAATAATGATACATAGTTCACTGTACACAGTCTGATACTGCTGCAATAAAGAAGTCACTGCAATCTTCCACAGTCCAAAATAAGGAATCCACCATAGTCCGAGCAAGGAAGTCCCCCACAGTTCGAGCTAAGAAATATAAACCTCTGTAGTCACCTTCCTAAGGTACAACAAGGGATACGAAGTTTTTGAGGTAAGTATCACAAATTTATTCAAACCCAGATTTGAGATGGAGACAACTCTATGTTAAGAAAAATATCCGCCCAAGCAATAATTTAGAATAGCTCCTTCTCAGCCTTGGTGCTTCTTCTTGTTGTGCTCTCCCTTAAGAAATTTCCCAAACAAAATATTTTTAACTCATTGGCCTCCTGTAGGTTCTGTTTGAAATTCTATCATTTTACCGAATTTGTTTCTGCGAAGAATGAGGATTTACACTTATATTTACAATAGTTTTGACCTCTATGAAAGGATGTGACGGTTGGGTGGAGGAGCCGACATGAGGAATTGAGTTTAGGTCTGCTAGAAAAAAAAAAAATATTAAAACTTGAAAATTCATTATAAATATACAAAGATACTCTATAATATGGTATACGATTAAATTTGGAAGGATGCCTCTAAGGTGGTACAAATAAATTTTTCTTTGACTGTCCTTAATTTTTGTGTGCAGAAAGTGAATAGGACAACATGGCTTCTTCATTGCTTGGCTTCTCCTTTGTTTTCTTTCTCCATTGTTTGGCTTATCAATCATAGGATCATAGTGTCATCATGTAGGACATCCATGTCATCATGATAGGTTTAGCTTCATGTATTCAATAATAATGCAGTAATATGTCATAGTGCAACATCATCATTAGGAAAGTTCTAAGATAGTAAGATAGTCTCCCAACCACAAAATGAGATCAAGTGCATGCAACATTAGATCAAGTACTTCTTAGGGCTTCCTTCATTAGTGGTTTAAATTCTTCATGCCTTGACATATTCATTGATGGTATCCTAGTCGACCAAGAGTCATGGCATCATCATCTGGAACTAGAAATATCAATTAATTCCATTTTGACATCAATGACAACCTTGATTAACAATCTCCCCATTTGTCATTGATGGAAATATTCTTTCCCTTCCAATATTCTCTCCCCCTTTGACATTAATGGCAAACGGGGTGCACAAGTACTCTCCCTGTCAGGCTGCTTCTTTTTGTCATCAATAGTAGTTCTTCATGGGTATGTTACTCCCCCTATTATGGTGATCTTCCTTTTGGGAATGAGGTCCATGATAAATGTGTCTAAATTTCCTCAATGGAGTTCCTCCTAAGAGATGATATATCAAAGGATGATTGTCCATATGTGAATCATCAAGGATTTCATAGGGCCCATTCATGGATAGATTCTACAAGAATGCTTAAGAATCATAAGCTCAAGAATCAAAAATCTCCCCTAACTGTATGGTCACTTTTTGGTAGAGTCTCACCATCAAATACTTGGAATATCAAGGATGACTTCATCGAGTCAACAACATGTGTTGTTGGCTAGAGTGTTCAAGAGACTTTCAAACCCAATTTTCTTCTTTCTCCATACTTGTGTAACGTTCTTCTTTGGCTTGGTTGTCATGGTTTTAGGGACCCAAGTCAAGTTACACTCACGTACCATATGTCCAATTTTATGGCAATTGAAGCACTCCATGTTGTTCATGAATGAGTAATCATGACTTCTTCTTGAAAAATTTCTTCTAGAAGATTGATGGAGACCATTATATTTGTCTTTGTGATATGCCCTACAACTGTTTTCCATATGCCCAAAGTTTTTACAAGAATAGCAATAACCAAAAAGTATACTTTGGTACCAGGGAGATGAAGAGTTCCTTGGAGTACTTCTAAAGTATTTTTTCGTTGGAATTATTTGATGATATTCATTTCCTTTTGTATTCTTGAAATAATCTGTAAATCTCCTGGGAGTAGGGTTTCTTCTAAGGTCATCTTGATTCTTGCCTTTGCGGGAACTGGTAGCGTCATTTCTTCCTAGCTTCCTCACATCCTTGTTGTTTGAAGAATTATCATTCTTGTTTGAGGGTTCACCTGCATAGCCAAGACCTGAGTTATCAAGGGGGGATGTTTGATGTCTTAGGATGTCATCTAAGGTTTGAGAACTCTTCAAGTTATTATTCAGCAAGTCAACTTCATTTTTAAGAGAGACAATTTCTCCTTTCAATTTTTCACAATCATTATCTTTAATGACTAGGTGCTTCTTCATTTCCTCCATCATCCTTGTTGCTTCGTGTGCTTCGATTTTAAGGGAGATGATATTTTATTTCATTATGAAGATTTATTAATTCTCCTTTCCTATATTTCTCTCCATTTATTCTTTTATTCTTGTAGCTTCACATGTTTCTACCTTGAGAAGATTGATGTCTAATTTTAGTCTGAATATTTCTTCATCCTTTTCTTCTAGTTGAGATTTAAGAGAGGAGACCTCTTCCTTGTATTGACAAATATCTTATTCAAGATGTTTCAAGCTCTTAATTCTTTGTTCAAGGTGGCTTGACAAAGTTTCTTCCCTTTTATTTGCCTTACCCAATTGATTTTTCATAGATATGACTTCGTGATGATGCTTTATTTTGTTTTGATGAAATTCCTCTTAAAGTTTGGTGAGCTCCTCATATATTTCTTGTACTTGAAGCTTGAGAAAGTCAACTTCCTTACTTGTCTTGTCTTGGTTACAATCTTGCAATTTCTTCATAAGTTCCTCATTTTCCCTTTTCAAATTGTTAATCTCTTCCATGGAAGCCATGAGTTTATTCGAGAGATCTTCTTCAAAGTCTTATTTGTTCTCTTCTTCTTCTAGGTATTCTTTGGCCTTGATGTCATCATTATTATTTTCAACTTCCTTGATGGGTTTTGTATTTCCTTCTTGCTTTCCATAATCTTCTTGAATATAGGTCATCGTTAATGCTTCTTTTGAGTGAAGATCATGAAGTTTTCCCCATATACCTTTTGTTGACGAACATTTTTTCAAATTGGCCTTCATAGAATCAGGTAGCCCATTCAAGATTTCTTTCATTGCTCTTTTATTATACTCCTTGGATTCTCCTTCGATCATGCTATTAGTAATCATTGATTTCCAAACTTCAATGCCTTGAGTCTTTAAGAAATTCCTCATTCTTGCCTCCCATATATCATAGTTTCCGTTGAACAATGGGGCCTTCTCAAATTGATTAACTTCAATTTCGATGGTTGAGGAAGACACATCTTTAGGAGCATTGGAGACTTTCTTCCTTGGCTTTGCCATTTGTGTTCTGATGCTCAACCTTCAAGTTGTTAGGCTTTGAGTGAAGGTACTGGCTCTGATTCCAATTGTTGGAAAGACTGAGAGGGGGATGAATCAGTATTTCTTACAGAACCTGTTCCCCCATTTTCCCACACAAAATACACCACCAATGTAGAAAAATGTACCAGTGAACTTGGTGCAACCATGCCAGGCTCAACAGCGACAATATTATGACCAGGAGAACAAAAATAATCCTCCAAACGCTGCAAAAAATAATCTGAGGAAAAAGAAAAAGGGAGACTCTAGATAGGGGGGCAGTAATCAACAACATTGATCCAAGTGGACATTGATGGCCGCCCACCTATTACATTTGGAGCCCCACCATTGGTTCTTTCAGTTTTGCACTTTCAACACAGCTTACTATTTTTAGTAGGTTTTTGGATCCTGAGCTTCCAGAGCCGTTTTGGGGCCCTAATGATCCACGTGGATATTTGTGGCCACCCACCTATTCCATTTGAAATTCCACCATCAGTTCTTTTAGTTTTATTGGGTGTGGAGCCTGATTATCTTGTTTAATTTGTATCACAGCATTGGACCCCTATACCTTAATGGGGGCAGCAATGCTGCCTATAATTTAACGCTGCCTGGGGGGTCCAGGGGGGCGCAGATGCGTCTTCCATGGGGGCTGACCCCTCGGCTGGGGGGTCCAGGGGTCAGTGGTCCCCCGGCGGGGGTTTCGGGGGCTGCACCCCCGAAGCTGAAAACAGATGCAAAATAGCCTTGTGAAAGTATAGTAATTTCTAGTCACTCTGGGCCATTCATTAGGCGGATGATCTAACGGTAGAAGTTATGTTTAGTTTATGGTTTTCTGCCCTAGAAGGCAACCCCTCACTTTGTATGAGGGTATTGTATTGCGGCTTTGGATTGTATGTATTCTCAGAGCAAGAAAAATAGAGGGAGACTGTGAAAGAGAATAGAGGATATTACAGCGGATGGTTCTAAGTTTTGTCTCTTCATTTTGCTGGATAATAGAAAGGAAGGACTGGCTGTTCAAGGTGGACGTAGCCCAAACTGGGTGAACCATGTATATCTGTGTCTCTCTGGTTTTATGTTTTTTGTGTGCTTATGTTTTCTGCATATTTTATGTGTTGCATTGCTCTATAATATATAATTTTCTAACAATTGGTATCAAGGAAGAAGGTCTATTTGGCTGATAAACTCACAGGAAAGAAGGGTTCCTGGTTCGAGTGGGAGAAATGGCATAAGATGGTAAGTTTAGGGTCAAGAAGTTTAACGGCCAAAACTTCACAATGTGGAAGATGCAGATGGAAGACTATATGTATCAGAAAGATCTGTACCTACCATTGAGCGGAAAAACAAAGAATCCGATGGATATGACATATGCAGAATGGAAGATTCTCGATAGAAAGGCACTCAGAATAGTACGGTTGTGCCTCGCGGCATCGGTAGCCTTCAATATTTCGAAGAAAACAACAACAGAGGGTTTGATTAAGGCGTTGGTGAAATTATATGAAGAACCCTCAGCCTCAAACAAGGTATTTCTTATGAAACATTTATTTAATATGAATATGTCGGATGGTGGATCTTTTGCAGACCATTTAAATGATTTGAGTACAGTTATCAGTCAGTTAAGTTCTGTAGGGGTAAACTTTGATGATGAAGTTAGGGCTCTTTTATTTCTGTGATAATTGCGAGAAAGATGGAATGGTTTAGTTATGGCCATTAGTAACTCTGTCTTTGGATCTAGTACTTTAAAGTTTGATGATTTTTTCGGTGCTATCCTTAGCGAGGAAATGTGATGGAAAAGCTCCGGTGAGACATTAGGTAATGCTTTCAGTGTAGAGTCTAGGGGAAGAAAAATGGAAAGAGGAAAGAGCTCAGGATATCGCAGTAAATCAAGGAAAGGAAGATCCAAGTCTAGATCGGGGATAGTGTGCTGGAAATGCAGAAGGAAAGGACACCTGAAGAAAGACTATAGATATCGGAAGGGAAAAGAAGGAGAAGCACAATGAGAAAAAAATCATGAAGAAAATGTGACGGGTGATGTGTTACAAGTTGCCTTGATTATTTATTTCGAAAATGTTATTGATTCCTGGGTAGTAGATTCAGGGGCTTCATTCATGCCACACCTGATAAGAAATATTTTCATGACTATGTTCAAGGATATTTTGGACAATTCCATTTGGGTGATGATAAACCCTGTAAAATTGTTGGAATGGGTAAGGTTCTTGTAAAACAGCAGAATGGAAACCAATGGCTATTAAAGGAGGTAAGGCATGTTCCTGATTTGAAGAAAAATCTTATTTCAACAGGGCAGTTAGGCGGTAAAGGTTGTGTGACAACTTTCACAGATAAAACCTGGAAGGTCACCAAAGGAGCCCTGGTAATAGCAAAAGACGAAAAGGTTGGTACATTTTATTTATGCAATGGTATTTCTAAATCTATTAATGCTTTAACTTCTAAAGGAGCAGACGCGGCATTATGGCATCATAGGCTCAGACACATGAGTGAGAAGGGGATGAAGATTATTCACTCAAGTTTGTTTCCAGGTTTGAAGAATGTTGATTTGGATTTTTGTGAGAATTGTATTTATGGAAAACAAAAGAGAGTCGGATTTCTCAGAGTTGGGAAAGAAAAGAAGAGCGAAAAATTAGAGCTTGTGCATACAGATGTATGGGGACTTTCTTAGGTATCATCTCTCAATGGCTCTCGTTATTATGTTACTTTTATTAATAATGCAACTAGAAAAACTTGGATTTATTGTATTCAAAATAAAATTGATGTATTTGATATTTTCAAGAAATGGAAAGCTTTGGTTGAGATTGAGATAGGAAAGAATTTGAAGTGTCTCAGATCAGAAAATGTAGGTGAATATTGCAGCAAAGAGTTTGATAGGTACTATTCAGAGCATGAAATTCGCATAGAGAAGACAGTTCCAAGAACACCAGAAGAAAATGGTGTGTCAGAAAGGATGAACAGAACAATCAATGCAAGGTGCATGATATTGCATGCAGGATTGCCTTTAAAATTTTGGGCAGATGCTGTAGATACTGTTGTTTATCTAATAAAAAAAGGGCCTTCAAGTTCCTTGGATGGTGGTATTCCAGAGGAAGCATGGACAGGTAAAAAGATAAACTATTCCTTTTTAAAGCCTTTTGGCTATGAGGCCTTTATCCATACTAATAAAGAAAATAGAACAAAGATTGAGGAAAAATCAAAGAAATGTACCTTTATTGGATATGGTGTTAATGATTTTGGTTGTCACTTATATGATTATGAAAATCACAAAATCATTAGGAGCAGAGATGTAATATTCAATGAAAATGTCTTGTATAAGAATCAGTTGTAGGAAAATAAACAGGAAAAAGAAAACAAAGAATACACAGTTCTTGATGAGATCATAGAAAAAGTAAATGTGCCTGAAAATAATAATAACCAACATCCAAAACAACAAAAACGACCACAACAACAACAGGCACCTCAAACACCTGAAAGGGGTGTCAGAAGATCTACCAGGATAAGTAGACCCCTTGAACGATACTCTCCTTCATTATTTTATTTATTGTTGACTGATTCTGGTGAACCTGAATGTTATGAAGAAGCAATGTAGGTTGAAACCAGGAAGAAGTGGGAGCTAGCCATGGAAGAAGAGATGGACTCCTTAATGCACAACTAGACTTGGGACTTAGTCAAGTTTCCTGTAGGTAAAAATACATTACAGAATAAATGGGTTTACAGGCTGAAGGAAGAAGATTGAGGAAAACAGAGGTACAAAGCTAGACTTGTGGTGAAGGGGTTTGCACAAAAGAAAGGTATTGATTTTGATTAAATATTTTCTCCTGTTGTTAAGATGACTTCAATGAGAACTATTTTAAGTCTTGTAGCAGTAGAAGATTTACATCTTGAACAGTTAGATGTAAAGACAACATTTCTCCATGGAGATTTGGAGGAAGAGATCTATATGGAGCAACCAGAAGGATATGAGGTCAAAGGGAAAGAAAAAATAGTGTGTAGGTTAAAGAAGAGCTTGTATGGCTTAGAACAGGCTCCAAGGCAGTGGTATCTAAAATTTGACAAGTTTATGTCTGAGCAAGGTTATACTAGATGTCACTCTGATCATTGTGTTTTTCTGAAAAAGAAAAATGATGGCAGCTATATTATATTGCAATTGTATGTAGATGACATGCTTCTTGCAAGGTGTAACATGTAGGAAATAAATGTTCTGAAAAGAAAATTGGAAAATTCCTTTGCAATGAAGGATTTTGGAGCTGCAAAACAAATCCTTGGTATGAGAATAACTAGAGACAGGAAAAATCGGAAATTAACACTATCTCAGAATGAGTACATAAAAAAGGTGTTGAAAAGATTTAATATGCAGAATGAAAAACCAGTTAGTACACCTTTTGCTAGCCATTTCAAAATTATTAAGGAGATGTGCCCCAAGACCCAAGAAGAAATGGACTACATGTCTATAGTTTCATATGCATCAGCAGTTCGAAGCTTAATGTATGCAATGTTCTGCACAAGGCCTGATATTGCACATGCAGTGGGAGTTGTAAGAAGGTACATGAACAATCTCTGAAAAGAACATTGGATGGCAGTGAAATGGATTCTCAGATATTTTATAGGTACCACAAATCAAGCATTATGCTTCAGTGGTTCAAACATTGATCTACAGGGATATGTTGATGCAGATATGGCAGGTGACAGAGATAATAGGAGGAGCACTACAGGATATGTATTTACTGTAGGTGGAACAACTGTTAGTTGGGTTTCAAAAATCCAAAGCGTTGTTGCACTTTCAACAACAGAAGCAGAATATGTTGCTACTGCAGAGGCTAGTAAGGAAATGATTTGGTTACAAAGGTTTATGGATGAATTGGGTAAGAAGCATGATATGGGCATGTTATACAGTGATAGCCAAAGTTTCATTCATCTTGAAAAGAACTCAACATTTCATTCCAGGACTAAAAACATACAACTCAAGTACCATTTCATACGGTCAGTATTGGAAGATGGACAGTAGAAGCTAGAAAAGATACACACTAGCCAGAATCCTACAGATATGCTAACAAAAGTTGTAACTAGGGAGAAACTGAGAACATGCTCAGTTTCAATTGGTCTTCAAGGATGACGATGAAGATAAGAAATATCCAGGTCCAAAGAGGAGTCATTTTCCAACAAATTAAGCAGCAGTGGAGTTGCTACAATCAATCTCCAAGTGGGAGATTGTTGGGTGTGGAGCCTGATTATCTTGTTTAATTTGTATCACAGCATTGGACCCCTGTATCTTAATGGGGGCGGAAACACTACCCATAATTAAACACTGCCTGGGGGGTCTAGGGGGGGGGGTAGCTGCAACTTTATGGAGCCCCCCCTAGCGGGGCGTTTCGGGGGCAGTGCCCCCAAAGCTAAAAACATATGTAAAATTTCCTTGTAAAAGTATAGTAATTTCTCGTCAATCTGGGCCATTCATTAGGCAAATGATCTAATGGTAGAAGTTATGTTTAGTTTAGGGTTTTTTTCCTTAGAAGGAAACTCCTCACTTTGTATGAGGGTATTGTATTGCGGCTATGGATTGTATGTATTATCAGAGCAAGAAACATAGAGGGAGACTGTGAGAGAGAATAGAGGATATTACAACGGATTTGTTGTAGGTTGTGTCTCTTCATTTTGCTAGATAATACAAAGGAAGGACTGGGTGTTCGGGGTGGATGTAGCCCAAATTGGGTGAACCACGTATATCTGTGTATATCTGGTTTTATGTGTTTTGTGTGCTTGTGTTTTCTATGTATTTTAATTTTCTAACAAGTTTTTCAGTTTCGGCACAACTTACTATTTTTAGTAGTTTTTCAGGTCCTTAACTTTTAAAACTATTTTGAGGCCCTAAATGACTTTTTTTGGGAAAAATGGGAGAAATATGTGTCCATGGATTGATTTTTCTCACAAAAATAGTTTTAATCCTCAAATAGATCTTTCTAACGAGGTATGGTGCGCATCAAACATAAATCGTATGCTAAAGCTACGTCCTCCGGTAGTTGAAACACCAATTAACCCAAATGAGGCCCATAGTTTTGGCACTTCATCTCCTACGGCTAGGTTTTTGGTGTATGAGGAAGTGATGTTAATATCATAATAGCCAAACTCACAACACAAACTAGTGTCGGGCCAAATAGTCGTTGGTGGCCGAACTAAAGGCACCCGAATCAGATACATGTTATGATCCTGAGTCAAAACTAGACAAAGGAAATGAAAAAGGGAAGTAGATCACTGATGCAGATCCCAATGCCATTTTTGCCACCACCAAGCTCTAGGGGGAGCATCCTGAGGATCCAGAGGAGGGGGGGCACATCTTCCATTCGCAGATGCAGGTGAAGTGTTCTACAATACAATTCCTTGTCGATAGCGGAAGCCAAAAGAACCTCATTTAAGCAGAGGTCATGAAGCGGCTCAATGGAGAGAACATAGCACACTCATAGTCATATACCATTGGGTTGCTTCATGAAGGAAGATATCTCCACGTCCATCAGTAGTGTCGCCTTCCATACAACATCTAGCCATTAACGGATGAGGTACTATGTGATGTTGCTCCTCTTGATGTGTCTGATGTATTATTGGGCCAACCATACTTGTGGAGGCAACATTATTTCTACGAGTCTAGGCCTCATACTATTATTATTACTTTGGGAAATAATTTATATAGGATACCGGAGGTAGTGCTGCCTCCTGTCATCTCTTTGACTACTGCAAAACAACGCAGTATAATTGTTTCCCAAACCAGGAAATTTATTTTCCTTACAACTCGCTCATAGGAAGGAAGAATATTGTGGCCACAACCTCGAAATGAGACTCCCCTACATGGCTGTAGCATATGGACAAATTCATGGAGGAATATGAGGACATTTTGTCCTCACTCATAGAGGCTCCTCTACACTGTCAGGACAAGCACTCATTTGATCTGATCACCGACACACTGCAGCTTGATGTTGCCATACTTGATGTGAATACACAAAAATAATCAACACATCTACTTTATGAGGCTGACAAAGAAACCAAATGTACTAAACGCATCTAGCATGTCCGCCCGCAGGTCCATGACATATTTGACAAATCTAATACCCAATTCAACAGAATTTGCCTCATCTCATGGGGGAGCTCAACGCAATGGGAACCATTTCTTCCTAAGGGGGGAGGAATGATCCAAGTGGATATTTATGGCCACCCACCTATTCCATTTGGACCCCCACCATCAGTGCTTTTAGTTCTGCTCTTTCAACACAACTTACTATTTTTAGCAAGTTTTTGGGTCCTGAGCTTTCAGAGCCATTTTGGGGCCCTAATGATCCAGGTGGATATTGGTGGACACCCACCTATTCCATTTGAAATGCCACCATCATTTCTTTTATTTTTTCAGTTTCATCACAACTTACTATTTTTAGTATTTTTTCGGGTCTTGAACTTCCGGAGACATTTTGAGGCCCTAAACGACGTTTTTTGGGAAAACTGGGAGAAACATGGGTCCATAGACTAATGTTTCTCACACTAAAAGTTGTACTCCTCAGATAGATATTTATAACAAGCTATGGTGCATGTCAAACAAAGATCGTATGCCAAAGTTCAGTCCCCGGGAAGTGGAAACACTAATTTACCCAAACATGGCCCATAGTTTTGGCGCTTCATCTCCTCAGGTTAGGTTTTTGGATGTTTAGAGTTTTCCATTGTTTCTAAATAATAAATAGGCTCTGGAGCCTCATTGTAACATAGTTCAGAGGCATGTATCTGCAACATCTCTTCTCAGAGATAAGCTACTAGTGCCCTAGCTAGTTTATTTCCATTATGTTTGTAAGCATATTTATGTTATATGATATTAATGAAATGAAGTATTATTTACGCTGCATCTATGTGTTTATGTATATTTATGTATTTTATTGTGTTCCTACATAAATCCGGATCAAACACCCCCCATGATCTCAGTCTGGGGGCAACCCCAACCGAAATCAAAACCAAGAGCCAAATAGTAACTCCAAGGGAAAAAAAAGAGACCCAGTTTAAGGAAAAAATACTCTTGTTCCATATGTGGTGAATATGGTGATTACACTCACCACTGTCCCGAACTCCCCAAATTGAAAAAACTTCAGGGTAACCGAGGACAAGGGGGGCCTACCCAATAAACTGTGATAATGCATGAACCTTTCCCTCGCCAAGGAGTGGTTAACACCCAACAACAACAACCACCCAAAAATGATACCAGAAGAGGAAACCATGAGATCTACATGGCTGGTGAAGAATTATTCTTCAAAAAAGGAATAGGAACTACGATACAGCTCTGGATACCAACCCGCCAGGGACAAGTACGAGTGCACCTACCACAAATTTAACTATCTCCCAAGTACCTATTGAGCCCCTTCCAAGAATGGTCAAAGGACGAATAAGGCGCATAGGACATCGCTCCAAAGTTGGTCATAACTATAGTATATTGGATGATTTAGCTCAATCACAAGATGTTATGTCAGCTTGGGAAGTTGTACAATCATGCCCAAGACAATGGAAAGCTTTACTTTCCTCATTAGGTGCAATTGACCCTTCTGATTCACGCCTAATATTTTTTTATCTAGACAAGGCCCTAGGCTTCTTTCTCTAGTTGCTTTCCAGATACTAGTTTTGGTTCATAATATCACCATACACCTATGCATTATGGATGAAGGAGAATCCACATGTATCATGTCCAAATTATTTTGGAAAAGCTTAGGATCACCTGAATTAAAACCATCTTTATTAGAATGTCTCAGTAAACCTATCCGGAAAGAAAATTCTTATAGATATTGAGGTCTTAGATGCACAACTAGACTACAATATACTTTTAGAGCAGAGTTATATGTATTCCATGATTGAAATCACATCCTTCATCTTTCGTGTGATGATGTTTCCCCACAATGATTGGATCATCACCATCGACCAGGTCACATACTACAACAAGAAACCCATGACCGCTCTATATGTCATGCTACCATACATAGACACAACCAAAAAACCACTCACAAAGTATATAAATTCGGCCCAGGCCAATTCAAACCATCATCCATCCTAGGATCATTCCTAGGAGATCCCCCTATTATACCAGGGGAAGTCCTTGAAAGCACGGAGGCACTAGTGTGCATGACGATTTCATCAAACATCGAAACTAGCCCAGAGGTAGAAACATAGATGCTAAATCCATTGGTACAAAATTCCTACCGTATGCCATTTCGCAAACCCCATTTTTGTATCCCCAACCTTGTTTTATATCAAAACAAGTCATGGAAACTATGACATTTCCAAATAATCCTTTTGCAATTCCTGTGTGGTATTTGGTCCCTTCATCCATGCTTGAAATTCCAGGCATTACCTCTACATGAATAACCCCTATTTCCTCCCAAGAGATCATAGCAGTTAAAGAGACACCTGTAGCTTTGTCAGTTGGCACGGCTAAGAATAATTAAAAAAAAAATGGAAAAATTTCAAGATCCCCAAGTTACCTAGGGCATTACAACCTTATGCATTGTGCTATGTCGTAGGTCATCCTACTAATATTTTCCCGGAGTTATAAGAATTAAAACCCATTCTACACATCGAAAGAAATATCGCGACCTTGAATTCCCATAGAAAGGAACAGGTCATGAAAAACCAAGGAAAATCATTACGCACCAATCATGCATGCGACATATGTGACAATTATGGGCCTTATACCCATAACTTCCTAGAAATTCCGTGTTATAGGGATTCCTTGCAAGCCCCAGAACAATATTACTAGGAGGACCCCTTAAAACCATCCATGCAAATGGACAAGGGTGAACCCAAAACCATAATGTACGTATAAGACAATCCTACAACTTGCTTTTAGATAGTTACCCCAAAGGCCCAGAGACAGAAAAAATATGCCACACCGCATGTCCCAGTTTGCGCACTATGTGACGAGTCTGATCACTTAAACACACAATGCCCCGAGTTAAGGGAGTTGAACAATTGGTATCAAATCCCACAAGTTTCCCAAAGAAAATTAGTTTGGCACATATGACATATGTGTCTGATTTGTTGGATAAACCACCACGTGTGCCATTGTACCCACATCCGTCAACTCCGGTCTGTGCTGGATTTCATGTGGCACTTCATCGCTGAAAACTATGACTTAGCCGATTCAGACATAGAATCCACAAGAAGCACTACAACTCAAAGGACAGAAGCAACAAGGACCATATTGTATATGTCAGAAGAGAAATGGCCACGTGAAAAACCACCTATCCCCCATAACCGTCCTCGGGCTCCATTCCAACTCTGTGCACTCTGCGATGAATCTCATCACTTCATCGCTGACTGTGCAGTGCTAGAGTTGTTTCAAATATGGCACCCAGCCAACCTGGTGTACTACAATGGCTTACGAGTAGTTCAATATTATTTCTGAGTTTGTCAAGATAACCACATAATTTGTCGTTGTATCTACACCCCCCTTTTTCGTTTGGCATTAGACTGTCTATGCCAGGCCATAGCCCATCTTGACGAAGAGGACGGATCAGACTTGGAGTCAGTAGAATGTTTGACAACCCAAGATAATGAGGCAAACAGGCCCATCCTCTTCATATATGAAGATAAATGGCTGAAAAGAGGGAAAATTCCAACCCCCAACCACCCTCAATGCCCAATCCTAGCCTGTGTATTGTGTGAAAAACATGATCATTTGATGAATCGGTGCCAAGAGGTAGAATAATTTCATAAATGGTATGCATGGGCCACCAATAATACAAATATATTTGACATTGGTTTTCCACAACCTAGATAGCTAGGAGTAGTGAGACCTCCCCTCCATTTTCACCAGACCCCTAAAAATGGTAAGGCAACCAATTATCCTAGCAAGTGGTGACATCAGCTAAGAATTTCATGTGCCCTATGTAATAAAAAGGGCCACATGGTCAATCAATGTCGGGAAATCAATAAATTCATCGATAGTCTTTGCATGGTCACACCCATACCTTACATTCATCTCTCTAATAAAGTGAAAATCACATGTTTTTATTGTCGATTTTTCTCACAATTCCACCATACGATGAATTGTCATTTCCTTTCAAGACTAAGAGTAGCTAGATAAGCGTTAGAAGAAAAACTCCCATAAGAGCTAAATCACACTAAGTCTAAAAATATGAGATGACCGAAATGAAGAAACATATGTTCTCGTAATCATCTTCCATCGTCATCCTCTAATATGATAAGTAGTACTGGACCCCATACAATCTACTCAGGGAGTATATTTACACCATGCAACATTTGCACGAGACATGATCATGATACAAAGAAATGAAATATGTTACGAACATTTCGGCACCACTGCACCCATCAGAATATTTTGTAATATCTCGAAAGGGAGAATGCAATAATACACAAACACAATATTTGTAACAACAGATTATGTACACATAATTTATGAACAACATATAATTATCCAGAATAGGTGAGCCATTTTATTATATAGGATATTGATTATAGATACAATAGTGCATAAAATAGAAGCACTCATGCCAAAGAAATGGCCTAGAATGACCTTGAAATCATTCCAAAGCAGGCACTGCATAGAAAGAGCTACTGGAAGTTGTATATTTCACTATCCCTTCAGTTGATGATGGTCTTACAACTACTGGATGAAAGGGAAAGTGTATCTATGGTGCTTTGGAGCTCTGATGATTCCAATATTGCAAATATGGGCATTATGATGGAGACCCAAGATAACCCAGAAAGGAAATCCAGATATAAGAAAATCATAAATTCACCCAGCTAGGGTTTGATCCCTTGACTATTGGTTTATGCAGATATGAAGCATAAAATGATGTAAGATGGTTACAATGTGTTATATATAAGATCTATGCTTTGAGGGTTGATCCCTCCTTTACATCTCCAAGCTAGAAGCTTTAGATTTAGCTTCTTCTTCCTCCTCTCAAGATGACAATTGTTGCATATACAACAACTAGAAAAAATGCACTGTCTGGGAGGGAGAGGTTGGTGCCTGCTAAAAAATATGTTTATTCATCTCAAGAATGATGGAAAGGGAAAGTAAAAAGTGAGGGGACTATCCCTCATAGGATTTCCAACTGAAGTACTAGAAACTTTGCTCCTCCAATGGATCTACAGGACTAGACTGCAGAATCCTTGATGGGAATGTCGCTGCATGGAGGTGTGATATGTTTGGCTTGATGAATGATATGAATTTGAAGCAGTGGAAGGCTGATCTTGAAGCTCAAGGTGAAAGGATGAATCCTCCACCAGTTCCTTAGCTAAAATACTGAAGGACAAAATCATCCTCTCAAACCCTAATGTAGGAATGTGTAATACCTGAAGATGTATGGGCTACACAGAGTAGGAACAATGTGGTACTGATTCCTGATGATGAATGGAAGCTCAAAATAACCTTCCCAGAGTAGGCACTCAAAGTCCCCCGTGGGTAAGGGTGGGATTCTCGCTTGCAAACACCCTGTGCTAAACAACACTGCAGACTTAGCTAAACAGCGTAAGCATGCATAGAAATGTCAAATGACCAATCTAGATCTAAACAGATCTAAAATAAAAAATACAAATCTTGCCTCCAATTTTGCCTTCATCTTCATTATATAAATTGTGAGCCTTCCCATGCCTTGGCCCACCTCATAACTACGCTACACATGTGGACATAGGTCTCCATGTAGACTGTGTTGTCTCTCCATGATCTCCATGATCTCTACATTTAATGTTCACCCTCTCCATCATGTGTGCACTAATGCACCACTTCCTCCATCATCTCATCATTTATTTCTCTATTATCTTACTTGGATTCCTCCTAGATCTTATTTGACTCCTTCATCTCTTCATATTCTCTCTTATTAATGATGTTTGATCCCCACTCTTTGATTCATTAATAAGATTCTCCACTATTCCATGATGTAGGTTTACTAGCTAATAACCATGTTCACACTCTTAGGAGTGGATTTATTCATCTTAAGGGGTGATGGCTCCCTCCACCCATTTATTTACTTAGTTAAGAAAAATAAGTAAGAACTCTAATATTCCAATAAACAAATGTAAAATTTGGAATATTATAGTCCTCCTCGCCAAAATGTTGCTTGTCCTCAAGAAAATACAAAAGTAGATGCTCCAGACATTTATCTCCTTCCAAATGGCATCCTCACAAAGAAGGCCTCCCCATTTTCTGCAATATGTTATGCATGTCCATATCCAAATTTTCCTCTCTAGAATGTCTAAAGTGACATCCAACTGTGTAGTCAGATATCCCTCGTCTTCAATGAAGTTCCAAGTGACAACCACGTGTTGTCCAAAATCATCATCAATATATAAGATACATGAAATGAAGTGCTTCATTTCACAAAAGGAAAGACCCAATTCACCAAAAATTTCTCCATCCCATGCTTCATGAAGTAGACTATGTCTCTCCATCTTTTCATCTTTAGCCTTGTTGGGATGGTTGGAACCAAGCATCATCCCAATGTTGTATAAAATAAGAAGTAGAGACATATGGGTAGACATGAAAGATGTAAAACCATATTCCCCCAATAGAAACCATTGCAGCAAGGCTTCTTGCCGCCACACCATGCCATCGTCATACCAAGTGGGTTGGCCATATTCTCTCAAGAGAAGCCACCGCAGAAAAGCATCTTTTTGCCCCACCACATTATCATAATACCAAGTATGGTGTCCATACTCTGCCAATAAGAGCCATTGAAGGAATGCCTCTTGCTACCATCCTCCATCATTACCATGCAAATTAGGGGAGTATGTCAAGCCAAACTATCCCTAGAGTAACCATAGCAACAAGATCTCTTGCTGCCTCTTCACATCATCATGTGAATCATGGAGAAAAAACATAATGATTGACATGTGGAATGTCATATCAACCCAATACAAAAAAACTCCATCAATACACATCATGAGAGTGTTATGCCATGTTCCAAACAATACAAAACACATATACATGGGAGATGTCATGTGATGGCCAAACTCTCTCAACAAAAACCAAAGTAACCATGCCTTCTTCTACTGCATTCTTCCATTGATACGCAAGGCACGGGTCAAAGAAATAAGAGCTCTTGGGTAGTAACCATACTCATCCAAGAGAATCCAGTGCATCCATGTCTCCTCTTTCATTAAAGCAGTGTTATGCAAGGCATGGATCATGGAAATGTGTGTTTATGGGTAGTATCCATACTCACCCAGGAGAAACCAGTGCAACTAAGCTTCTTGCTAGCCTGTATCATAGCTCTACAAGTGGTCTTGCAACCCCTTGATCCACATCAACATCCATTCATCCCAATGTGGGTGATGGATCTCATTATGAAAAAACTTGGTATCTTCCCATTGTAGGACACCAACCTCCCCAAACTGTTGAATATTTTTGCACTCCATGATATGTTGAAGTGCACCTCCCATGAGATCTCTCCATGATATCCTCTCATCATTTTCCCCCGAGAACCCATAAGGTTCTAAATATGATGTAGGCATTAGGGGAATTTTGTGGTCTAAAATGGGTCTCCTAAGAAAAATGTACAACCAAAATAGAATTTATAAGAATAAATAGGATTCATGATGATGATGTCAACCATGGGGGATGATTCACCATTTTTTAGGTAAAAGGGTAAAAATATTAAAAAATAATAAAATAATAAAACTACTTTCTCAACTCTTATTTTCAGCTTATCTCCCAAATATTCTAATCAAATTTCAAGTGGGAGTACTCTTTGGATCCAAAATTTAATTCCTCATCCAAGGAGTACGCATGTTTCATACTTTTGATGGATCCTGCTACATGAAAAATGAGAAATACATGAAAAAATGTGATTGTAATCATGTTTGCCATGTATTTCTCATTTTTCATGTAGCATGATCCATCGAAAGTATGCAACATGGGTACTCCTTGGATGAGGAATTAAATTTAGTATCCAACAAAAACTCCTAATCGAAATTTGAGTAAGCAATTTGGGAGATAAGTTGAAAATACGAGTTGAAAAAGCAGTTTTTCATTTTTCCCTCTAAAATTTGATGATGTAATCAAATATTATTTTACTATTTCCACTATTATTTTAGAATTTCCTTAGGAGTCCCATTTTAGACCTCAAAAATTCCCCTAATGTAGAATTTTCTGTTTGAGTTGTGAGATCCTCATTGATAAAGTGTCATCTTAAAAAGGAAAAATATTGCCCATCTCAAGATGTCTACCATCTGTATCTCCAATGCTTCATGAGTGAAGCTTCCATTGGAATTCTCCAACAATGAATGCATACTCTTCTCATCACTGCTGCTCATGGACAATGCTACTGATCTCCATGATGATGTATCTGTTGCCTAAAGGCAAGGCATAATGCTGAACTCAGAGTCCTGCATTGTACATAGGATTATGCTCATCCTGTTAGTACTCAGAATGAACCTCAAGGCTGAGAAGAGGCAACTCTGAGGTAACCATAGACCAAGCTTTCGATCTAGCATCTAGCCCTGCTAGACCAGAGAGGGCTCTCTATTTTCCAACAAAACATGGCTGCAATAACTGAATCTTAGGCTAGCTATGAAGAATAAGGATTTGGTTGAAAATTGTGGGTTGATAACAGTAAGAGAAAGGACTATTGGGCTATGAATTTGGGGCTAGTTTCTGCCGGCAAACTTGAAGCAAATTAAGCACGATGTACAATCAGATTAAAGATGTAATGAGATAAGAAAAGAGGGAAAATACCGTTGCCCCATAGGCATCAATCGGGGGATGGATCTACAGTGACAACTTTAGAAGAAAGAGAAGCACCAGGTTACTCAACAGAGCATCTAACAGAGGATGGATTCTGAAAATATAACCACTACATCAAACAACATAATCATTGTGAAATGAGCATCATGCATGGATGGATTCCTAACACTTCCCTTAAAGAATGTTTTAACCAAATTAGCAAAAAAAATAAAGCATGGAAATGAATTTACAAGAAAAACATGTTGCACATTAAACACCATGATGAATCCCAAATTTAAAGAGTAGAAAAAGCTTTATTAAAATAATATTCGAGGAAAACTTTACACAGTCCAATAGAAGCCTCACTCTCGTGAAAAAATCCAACCCTTACACTCTAAAATTCATAAAATATATACAATTTTCTCATCCCTGTATTAAGGGAATTGAGCTCAACCATCTTCTTCAAAATAGAATCAGTTACATTAAATTTCGATCGAATTTCTGAAATTAGGTGTCAAAGATGAATTCGTATCTCCTGAACCATAGCACCTGTTACAAAAATGAAAATTTTTTTTGTAGATAAGGTCATGTTGGAGAAAAACCTCTCTCAAATTTTGGAAATTTGTTTCCAGTTGCTCGAAATATATGCCACAAAATCATCTCTAAAATAGAAAATCATCAATGGACCGAATTTCTGAAATTAGGTGTCAAATATGAACTCGTATCTCCTGAACCATAGCACCTGGTACAAAACGAAAAGCGGGTTTGGTAGATAAGGTCATTTTGGAGACAAACCTCTCTCAAATTTTGGAAATTTGTTTCCATTTTCTCGAAATTCGTGCCACAAAATCATCTCTAAAACAGAAAATCATTAAAAATTTAAATATGTAAAAATGAGCTGTAAAGATCTAGTCAAATATTCCAATTCACGACACCAGTGAATAAACTGAGAGAGGTTTTTTTTATATGGATCATGGTTAACAAAAAAATCTTTGGGTTTCTCAAAATTACTTTCCATAGATTGTAACATGGCACTGCACTAAAATGACTAAAACAGTAAAATAACCGCAAAGTTTGTTTTGTTTTAATGTAGGCTTCAAATATCACTACATATCTCCCACATAGTAACATTTGTGCATAAAATGAAGGAGGTTTTTGTTATTTGGTATGTGATAGACAAAAATTTCTTTCACTTTTGTAAAATTCCTTTCCAAACTTATTTTGTAGTAAACTTGTCCCTGTGTGCAACAACTGACCTCAAAACATGCATAACCAAGAATCAATCATTCATTTCGATCATATATTCTGATCCAGAAATCGGTTACGGGAGTGTGATATACCATTGGAAATATTTTTCCGATCTCCTTCTGATGGAAACATTTATGACATGTTTTTAACCGAAGATCATGTGAAAAAAATCTAACAAAACCAAACATAGTAAGAGCCCATTTTGGTCGCTGGTGATAGGCTGTGAAGACTGGAACTAACATTGTCCTTATTGGGGATGACATCTCCCTAGAGGTGTCAAGAACACCATAGAACAAGTGCCTGATCCATTGGGAAATATGGTAAGCAAACCTTTGTAAACCCAAAAAAACTCATACCAATCCAAAAACATATACATGCTGCAATATGTACATAAACCAATACCAGAAGCTGAAATTCTGTCTTAGGCAGCTTATTTATGCACAAACCTACCATACTTTGCAGAAAAATTGATAGATCAAGTAATGCTGTAATGATAGACCAACCAATCAAGTAACTGTGACAAGGATGCTGCTTAGAAGTGCTTGAACCAGGACACAATTGTAAATGCTGACAGCCATACATGCACAAAAGGAGTCTGGCTGTATAAAAGGAAATCTGGCTTGTTATTCAAACTATTTTTTTTTTTATATATATATGCTGCAACAGGATCAAAGAAACCAGATTATGTTTGCTGCCCCAACTCCTCAATACACACTTCCAGCTGCAAATTATTAATGCAAACATCCAAGGGCAGCCTTACCTTTCCTTCCTTCTGTTGGAAAAGGTCCCCAAAGAATGGGACTTGATAGTCCAGATCCTGGGACTGTATTTGGGTCTCCAATTCAGTTAGATCTTCTTCAATTTTGATGGAAAACTCTTGAAAAAAATTGAGCTTAACTTCATGGCTACATCGACAAGACTTCAAATAAGAAGAAAAGGATGAAGCAAAGTTCTCATCTACCTCATCGTATGTGCACATATCTTCCCA
Source organism: Pinus albicaulis (assembly GCA_034641835.2). NCBI lineage: Eukaryota > Viridiplantae > Streptophyta > Pinopsida > Pinales > Pinaceae > Pinus > Pinus albicaulis. The sequence continues at coordinate 1,410,634,615 of CM076570.1, read as the reverse complement.
TTCTCTAAAGCCTTGAATAGAGGGCACCTCTATTTTGAATTCTTCCTCTTTCTCCATCCATGTTTCTAGAAAGATACGCCACAACTCTACAAATGACTTAATATATCTGACAGATAAATTTTCAATCCATTGTCTACATTTTACTTGAAAGGAATCACAGAACAATCTGATAAAAAATTCCTCTTTTTTGACTCTAAGAGATTCTACAAATGTTTTAAAATTTGCTACATTTTCAAGAGTCAAAGCCAGATCTTCCCCATTGAATTTAGGGCCATTACTCAAAATATATGCATCCTTTGGTAATTGATTAGGAAAACCAGGAAGATTAGAAAAATCAATACATGAATACCTTGAACAAATAGAAGCAACAATTGAGTCCTTCATTTAGCTAGTGGAGGAACCATCAATACTTTGAAACTCGCGATTTTGAACAATGGAGTCATCAGATATATGATTTCAGCCTTCATATGTGTCTGACTACTGTCCACAATCAGCAATCAGATCTGCAACTTGAACAATCTTTCACGGAGAAGATCTATCACCTCGTACCCGACAACGGCGCAAAAATGTTAGCACTCAGAATGAACCTCAAGGCTAAGAAGAGGCAACTCTGAGGTAACCACAGACCAGGCTTCAGATCTAGCATCTAGCCTTGCCAGACTATAGAGGGTTCTCTCTTGGCCAACAAAATATGGCTGCAATAACTGAATCTTAGGCTAGCTATGAAGAATAAGGATTTGGTTGAAAATTGTGGGTTGAAAACAACAAGAGAAAGGACTATTGGGCTATGAATTTGGGGCTAGTTTCTGCTGGCAAACTTGGGGAAAAGTAAGCACAATGTACAACCAGATTAAAGATGTAATGAGAGAAGAAAAGAGGGAAAATACTGCTACCCTGTAGGCATCAATCAGAGGATGGATCTACAGTGACAACTTTAGAAGAAAGAGAAGCACCAGGTTACTCAACAGAGCATCTAACAGAGGATGGATTCTGAAAAGATAACCACTACATCAAACAACATAATCATTGTGAAAGGAGCATCGTGCATGGATGGATTCCTAACACTTCCCTTAGATAATTTTGTAACCAAATTAGCAGAAAAAAAAAAGCATGGAAATGAATTTACAAGAAAAACATGCTACACATTAAACACCGTGATGAATCCCAAATTTAAACAACAAAAAAAGCTTTATTAAAATAATATTCATGGAAACATTTACAGAGTCCAATAGCAGTCTCCCTCTGCTGAAAAAATCAAACCCTTACACTCTAAAATTCATAAAATATATACAATTTTTTCATCCCTGTATTAAGGGAATTGAACTCAATCATCTTCTTCAAAATAGAATTAGTTACATGGAATTTGGACCGAAATTCTGAAATTAGGTGTCAAAGATGAACTTGTATCTCTTGAACCATAGCACCTGTTACAAAACTGAAATTTTTTTTTGTAGATAAGGTCATTTTGGAGAAAAAAATCTCTCAAATTTTGAAAATTCATTTCCAGTTGCTCGGAATCTGTGCCACAAAATCATCTCTAAAACAAAAAATCATTAATGGACCGAATTTCTGAAATTAGGTTTCAAAGATGAACTCATATCTCCTGAACCATAGGACATGTTACAAAACTGAAAGAGGTTTTGGTAGATAAGGTCACGTTGGAGGAAAAACTCCCTCAAATTTTGGAAATTCATTTCCAGTTCCTCGGAATCTGTGCCAGAAAATCATCTCTAAAATAGAAAATCATTAAAAATTTAAATCTGTAAAATTGAGCTGCAAATATCTAGTCAAATATTCCAATTCACGACACCTGTGAATAAACTGAGAGAATTTTTTGTTATATGGCTCGTGGTTAACAAAAACCTCTTTGGGTTTCTTAAAATTACTTTCCATAGATTGTAACATGGCACCGCACTAAAATGACTAAAACAGTAAAATAATCGCAAAATTTGTTTTGTTTTAATGTAGGCTTCAAATATCACTGTATATCTCCCACATAGTAACATTTGTGCTTAAAATGAAGGAGGTTTTTTTTATTTGGTATGTGATGGACAAAAACCTCTTTAACTTTTGTAAAATTCCTGTCCAAACTGATTTTGTATTAAACTTGTCCCTGTGTGCAACAACTGACCTCAAAACATGCATAACCAAGAATCAATCATTCATTTCGATCATATCTTCTGATCCAGAAACCAGTTACGGGATTGCGATATACCATTGGAAATATTTTTCCGAGCTCCTTCTGATGGACACATTTACGACATGTTTTGCACTAAATATCATGTGAAATACATCTAAAAAAAACCAGACATAGTAAGAGCCCATTTTGATCCCTGGTGATAGGCTTCAAAGACTGGAACTAACACATCCCATATTATGAAACTCCACACTTCAACTCAAAGGGTTGAATGTAGCTCAAAAATGACAAACTAGGGTAGCTCTTCATCTTTTCCTTAATTAGATCAAGGGTCCTCTGCGCAGTGATAGGTTTCTGCCTCAAATGAGCATCTTTCTCTACTCCTTGGTTATACAATGGCTTTGATGGCATGTCCCCAAAAGCTACAATAAGAGGTACTGAAACAATATGGGATGGAAATTATTGCAAACCTTGGATCAAATGATGTTTGGGAACATCTTGTAAGACCACAAGAGTTCCTCAAACCAGGGAAATGGTCTCTCAACTGCTGGTAAGAGTGATGGTTGCTCTTCTATCAATGTGCCAACGTTGGAATCTACCTCCTCTTCCTCATGCATCTTCTGAATCCTGCATGGGACTCAATATGTCAAGATCTTAAGACTACCTTGCAGATATGAAAGTGTCTATCCTCCTGATACAAATACTTCTACAACTGGTGGTGAATTTAATGACTCTTTGTCCAGAGTGACAAGAATGACATTCTCCCTTGGCTTCTTAGGAAATGTCTATGTGTGAAATGTCTTTGGTTTTCTTATATCAAACTCCTTCCTTATCCTTTGAAAGAATTCTGAATATTTAGTCACCCTTACATGCTCCATGTGACTAAAACACCATTCATATGCCTCACCTTGAAGGTAAAGAGATGCAATTTGAACAACCTATTTCTCAAATACAGGATGTAGCCTGAAGAATACATCTAATTATTTCCTCGAAGCCTTTACAGTGCTTCAGGAAGATCCATCAAATGTAATAAAATAGAATCTGTTAGTCTCCTGTATTCTACTGTTTCAGTAGGTGACTATGGACTTTCTGCAAACTGCTGAAGATAGAATTCCTTGACTATCGACTATCTTCAGAAATCACACTACCTTCATTAGCTTTATGAAACCTTTTTCAGTATATCTCATTTTTCCTTCTCAAAATTACCCTCTTTCCTCGAGAACTTATGTTTAAACCTAACCCTCTCATTCTCACATTTTTCCCTACCGAAAGACCCATTTTAATCTCTAAAAACCCCATTAACCCCCTCACCTTCATCACTCTTCCTTATTCACACTAAAACAATGTAAAAAGTTCTTTTTACATTGTTTTAAAAGTAAAAATGATAATATTCGGGGCCCATTTCTTTTAACTAAACCATGTTGTAAATTGAATAAACTTGACCCATCTATATTTTAGAGACATACTCTAAAGATTTAACCCCTGCTATCATACAACCTGTTAGCCATTAGTAAATTTTTGTCATAGAAAATGATGGCTAAAACAGGTCTTAAGCCTTCAAGAGATTATTTTCATAGAAAATTTCTCATTCTTCAAGCCTTCTGGTGCTTTCTAACTCAAAGAATAATCTTCACTATTGTTTCATTTAAAAATCCACCAAGTAACCCTGTTGATGTCAAAAGAAAGTTGTTTCCTAAAGGCCCCATTCCCATCATTTCATTTCCCCACATTTCATCTTCACAAACTGCCTCCATGTCACTTATTTTTCTTCTAAAAAACCCTCTTTCCTCCTTCATTTACCCCTTTTTTTCCTTAGAAAATTCCCTTTAAAACCATTTAACTGTTTTTATTTGGTTTAAAAAAAACCTTTTTGCCTTACCCGGAACACTAAAAAACCATAAAAACCCATTTTTTTGGCTTATTTCCGACCTTTTTTATGTGGTTTTTAGCCCCCTTGGCTTAAGCCCCCTTCCCCTTTTTTCACCAAAAAATCGAGGCCCAAGACCGTTGACTAGGCACTTTAAGCCCTTATCGTGCCATTTCTTATTGGCATTTTCCAAATTTTCATGCCTTTGACTGTTTTTCTGTCAATTTTTGATTTACCAATGCGCTCTCCTGATTTGATCTCAGCCATCTATTTCCCCCGAGATTGACGGTCAATGCTAATCGCATCGTCACTTTCCAAATTTTATCGCATTTCTCCCTTTTTCCCTGCCGATGCGCTTAGCCCCATTTTTTCCTTGGCTCCTGGTCCCTTTATCCTCCATGGGACCGTGCCCCAGCACCAATCCTTAAGCCCCCATCGACATCGGCAATTCATATTTCTTCTTCATCTCCTTTTCTTTTTCTCGCCCCCGCTGATGCGATCTCCCATGAGCTAAAACCCTCCGCCCCTGTTGCTCATATGACCCGACCTTGGAACCAAGTAATTAACCACTGTGGGGGCACTTCTCTATCTGCATGTCAAACCCTTGGTGTCTCCACTGTTGACTCTTTGGGCTTGTCGAAAAATAAAACGAATTGTTGTTATTCACTATGGGGGCACACCCCGATTTCTCCTGTCCATACAACTATTCCCACTGCTCAGTGCCTACGCTTCCTCTCATTTTCATTTTTTTTCTGTGTATTTTCCCCCTGCATGCATTTTAACCATTTTACACTATAAACCTATGTTTGCCCGACCTCAAGCCTTTTTTTCTCCGCGACAAAATAGGTGATGTCACCTGCCGGCCCCACCACATGTTTCCACCGCACATCTTTCCATTTTTCTCGCTCATCCTTGACCATTGATCTTCGGCCTGAAGATCTAATGGTCCCAGATAAATTTCACGTTCATTTCACCAATCAAACTGATCGCGCACTTTCGACACAAAATAGACAGTTTTCGCCTGGACACATGTCAATCAAAGACCTGTATCACGTTTGTTTCAAGCGAAACCGCTTACCACCATTCGCGTGCATGAAAAGCATTCATGGTTTCAAAAATCCTCCTATCCATTATTTTGATCCAAAATTCAATTTTAAAACCTGTTTTCACAGGTTTTTTCTGTTGAGCCTCCTCCTGCATGCATTTTCCCCTCCTCACTGCTCCTTTTGCCATTCACCAAGCCTCCAAAGCAGTCAGCCACTAAACGCATGGTTTTATTTAATCATTTGTTTATGTTGCAAGTTCTAAATGGCAGCTGAAAAACAAAAAGCCATCCCACAGTCACGATGAAGTGACAAAGGACCGAGGATGACGATCCTCATGCCAAAATCACACAGAAAAGGGACAAAAGGGTTGAATTTCAAAGATTAATCAGTGTTTCATGGACATCGATTACACTGTAAACCCTCCAAAGCACCAAAGCCATCTGTACAGTCAGTATATCACTGAAAGAGTATCAAAGATTTAAAGATAAAGGATTAAGAGTCAAAATCCTGAATATAAAAGGACTTAATCCTGCAGTTTATGGATAAAGCGCAATATTAAGATAAAAAGATTAAAAGTTAATATAGTCGGCATAAAAGACAAAAAGCCTGAAGATGATTATAAAGGCCCAAAAGCACAATCAAAGACAAATCAATGTTTTTAGCCACGAAGCAGGACAGATCAGCAGAAGACCACCTCAAATGCCACATCATTGAAAACAATTACTTCCTCCGAAGACTAAAATGCCACCTACAAAGCTGATTTGCCTCAAAATAATACAAATTGAATGCACAGTCAAAGATATTTTTCAAAGACAGCTCAGAAGTAATTGCCAGCTACCAAAAAGCCTCAAAGTCAACAAAAGTGACTGAAGTTGATGAAACTTAATGCAAAAATCAATTAGTAGAGTTAAAAACCTCAGACATCTTCTCCATTTGGCCCTTCAAAGGTTGAGAAGCATTTACTCTGTATTAATTGATTAGTTGGACCTTCTTTCCACCCCACCTCCACAAATTTACCTATAAATATCATATGAGGAGCCTAGTATTATTGTTGGTTGAATACTTATCAAGTGTAAATAGTTATTGAGGCAGCTAAAGTTTTGTTTTGTAATTGAAGAAAGATAGGCTGAGATGAGAAGTTTGAAGCTATAAAAGACCCACTGGACTTGAAGATTGTAACTGGTTTGAACATCAAATACACAAGTTGATTTATGGGATCCTGGCCTATGTCAATGGTGATGTTCTTCTTACTATAATTTCCATTTTTCTCATGTTTTCCATACTGTCCATTTTCTCTGATAAATAACAACAAATATATATTAGGATTTACTGTAAAGTACCCTATTTATCACCGATAAATCTTTATCTTTATGTTTTCTTCTAATTGTGTTTTGAGGATAATTCAATAGAGTATAACTAGTGAAGTGTTGGTAAGCTCATTTTTCCTGAGTACAGCTTGAGATATTGTCTTTGAAAGTTCTTGAAAAGTCGGCTAAGTAAATTTGAACTAGGGAAGTCTATGGTTAGCCCTTTCCTCTAGTTTATCTCCAACAGTTGCTTTGAAAAGATCCCTGAGAGTATGCCAAAAGAAGGATAGGTTCAAATTCCTTACTTGATCTTAGGTTGCCCTCTGTTTCTTATATGTTTTCTATTTTCTGAAGGTAATCTGTTACCTTGCTGGATTGTTGTTTGAAAATCATGCTAAGTAGATTTAAGATAGGGAAGTCTATGGTTAGCCCTGTCCTCTAGTGTTTTCTCCAACAGCTGTTTTGAAAGTTTCCATTAAGAGTATGCCAAAAGCAGGCTAGGTTAAATCTCCTTACTTGATCTTAGGCTATTCTTTGTTTTATCTTAAATGTCTTCCTTTCAGAATATGCTGAAAGTAGGCTAGATTCAAAGTTCTTACTTGATCTTAAGCTATTCTTTGTTTTCCTTTGAGTATGCTGAAAGTGTTGAGAATTGGAAAAGGTATGAATTTGCCATGTATTTCTTTATCTTTTTCCTTTAATCATAACTCCTTTATATTCTAGAATACTAATATATTAAAGAATTATAATAGAATTAAGGAGATCAGTGATTGTTGTAAATTGATTAAAGATTGTCTTTTCTTATATACAGAAAATAAATGAAGTGGGAAGCCACCATTCGGGAGAAAAAGACAAAGCAGAGATAACTGATGTCCCCTCAACAAAAGGCCATATCTAGATAAGAAGGTCAAAATCAGAGTGCACAGTTAAGGAAAAGAAAGGAACAGTGCGACATCAGCGCAAGAAGACAAAACAATAATTGAAGATAGAAAATAGAGAGAATCCCTTAGGATCTCTCGATCCTGAGGGATCACTGATCAAAGCTTATCTGTATTTCTTGTTTCGTCTGCTGGCTATTATAAAAGGACAGCGCTTGTAGAAATCAAACATGTATTATGTATTATGTATTATGATTATTCAGATTTCCTATTGTATTTTCATGATTTCTCATCGACTCTTGTTGGTTAAAACAGAGTGCGATTGCTTGTAAACTATGTTACATATGATTAATATATAATCTGGTTGCCATTCCATTATTTGATACTGGAGTAGTTCGATGGTGCTTCACTAGCGGCTAAGGGCCCGACCCTGGTGGATCCACTTGCTATCTATACCATTACTTTCCAATTCCAGTCGTGTGATGGTTTGCTTTAGTTTTCATTTACGTTAGTCACATTTCTTCACAGTTTCCATGTTTTATAGCTTACTGTTCAATGTTTTATGAAATCAGTTTGTTGCATCAGTTGCGAGTGAATTGCGTTGCTATTCCTTTCCAACGTAACAAGATTATTTATTCTTTTGTAACTTATATTGTTATGCTTCCTAGATATAAAGTTTCACTGTTTAGAATTTGCTATTCATTTCCATTAAATAGATTTGCTATTCATTCCAATTAAATAGCTTTGTTGTTCATTTCTGATAACTAGCTTTACTGTTTATTCCTTTCCTGTAAGTATTTGGTTTGCTTCAGAATGTTATTGCAGAGAGTGTGTTTATTCTATCTCCATTAGCAGCATTATTGATTCAACTCAGTTATCATTTCCAATTAGTTGTTTATTGTGGAGTGTAAGATCATCAACTGTAAAGGACATTAGCTATTACTGTCTAAGTTCTCAGATTGAGGATCTTGTTTATGGTTGATTTCATTTACATCAGTTGACAGAGGAAAGAGTTATTACTACTACATCCTTGACTGATAATTGCCGAGTGAGTGATTGGATTTTAGAGAATTAAGTTTCATGTCATTGCAATTAGATTTCATTTTCAAGCATCCATATACTCTTGTATTTGAAAACATTGTACTGCAAATTGGAGAGCATTACTCTCAAATTAAATTGCTACCTCAAACTGAGTACACTCTTGAGATAAAAAGTCGTACCTAGATTGATAATTAATGTAGGATAAATAGGAGTTAAAAAGACACCTTTTATACCTCAAATTTTTGGCGTCGTTGCCAGGGAGAGTGTAGCTATTTAGAAAGAGTGATGTATATTTGATTTTCCTTGCTAAGGAAGAACTGGGTATTAAAAACGGAAGTTAAGAACCTACGTAACAAACGAGGAACATGCTTGTTCACTTGCCCGCTTCATAGCAGAACTGTGTAGAATTTTAAGGTAAGAATGAATGCTTTCCTTTTTTGAATGACTATAAAATATAATCAAAACAAAATTCCTCCCAAACCTAAAAAACCTAAGGGACCGGTGACCCTTGGGCGAACAACCTTTATCGAAAACATCATTAAGAAATCTAAATCTCAGCCATCAGTAGGCCTAGAAGAATTTCTTCTAGACAACTTACTAGCTCCCTTCAAGCCACAGAATCACCATATGTAGCTTTTGCTAAGGTGCATAGCCAAACAGAAGAGACTGAGCAAGATTCTCAAGAAAGTGAGAATTCTCGCCCAATTTATTTACAAGAAGGAAACTCTAGTAATCTCCATGAAGGAGGAGGAGAAACAGGGGAAATAGAAGAACCAAGATCCCCTCTTGAAGTAATCCAAAAACTAAGCAGCCCAGATAAGGGAAGTGTTGTCAAAATCATCCAAAAAAAAACTGAAGAACCTGAAGAACCAAAATCCCCTCGAATAATAGTTCAGCAAGGGACACCCATTATCCCAGACCAAGGAAGTGTTGTTAAGGTCATCACTACTCCTTCTAGTCATCCTAGGAATAATTCCCTAGAAATCCCAGAAGGATATTGGCACATATTTGATCAAATGGCCCAGAACCAGCAACTACCCCAAGCTCCCACACTGCAATATCCCATTGTGGACACTGCAGTTACTGCACCTATGAAGGCCATTCCTCTCCAACATATTCCTACATTCCATGGATTAACATCAGAAGATCCAAATGCATTTTTGTTTGAATTCGACGTATTATGCAGGGGGTATGACTATACCACTGATCCCCAAAAGCTAAAATAATTCCCCTCCACATTAAAAGGAACAGCTCTATGATGGTTTATGGGGTTAGGTGGAGGTGTTATAAATGACTGGGATCAGATGAAAGCTGTTTTTCTAAAGAAATATTAGGATTATTGTAGGTCCAAGAAATCAAAGGATGAAATATTTCAGATGACAGCAAAACCTAATGAAACATTGGAGGAATATGTAGAATGCCTTCAATACAACTTCCAGAGATCACCTTATGCATCTTTACCCTTACCTGATAATGTGTTAAAAACTACATTAATTAAAGGGATGAAGGAACAATGGGTTGAAACATTAAACCTCATGGGCAAAGGTGACATATATCAGGAAAATTTTGCTGACATTATTGATTTATGTATCAGGAGTTTGAGAGGCAGCACAAGACTAAAACCAGCAGAACGTGACATGATCACAAGGGATAGAAAGACCTCTGGTGGAGGTATAACCTGCACAGAAATAGGCAATCTACTAGAATATTTCAAAATTAATATTCTAGGGACTCTAACAACGCAGCTCGATATCATGCAAGCTAAACAAAAGCAAGCAGAAGAAGAACAAAATTTGGCAATATTCTGCCCTAGATGTAGAAAGAAACATAGCCATAAAGAGTGCCTACTAGATACAATCCAAGTCTATGCCATCTGCACAAAATATCACTCCACAGAAAGTTTCCCCTCACTCCTGGGATTGAAATAAGTCTACAAAGAAGCAGAAGAAGAAACAGAAACGGTATACCTACTCAATCAGTGCCATCAATGGTAGCCATGACAAAAAAGTATGCCTATTGATCCATCCTCTTCTTTTCAGTCTCCTCAGTATAATGCTCAGCAATATAATGGAATGTGGAAAAATCAGCTACCCTTCCCCAGTTGGTCTCAACAGCCATTTCCTACACCGCCATGGCCAAATCAAACAAATCAAACCAATTGGCTGAAATTTCCTTACTGTCCACCATTTTGGAAAAATAATACATATCCAACACAATGGTCCCCCTCCACCTCGTAGAGTCATACCTGGCAGTCGAACTGGAAAAGATCTATGAATTAACCAGCTGGAACGATTCCTCTCCCTCCACCTACACTACCAGTACCATATACATTACAACAAAATCCATAGAACAACTTAAGACCACAACTCCCAACCCAACCCAACCCGAACCTTAATAATAGGCTGGTTCAATATTTTCAAATAATCAAAGCACCAGAACTAGAAATCGAGTTAAGGGAGTGCAACGACCTTCAACTAAGGTCTGGGTGCATAATACAATCAGAGGGAGACAAAAATGTTCATGTTTAAAATCCGTTACCTTCAGAACAAACATTGAAAAAGGAGAATGTGGTTAGACAAAAAACTCATGAGCAAGCAACCACCTCTTCTTCACCATTCCCAGAATACTAATCATACCTCGTCCAATAGAAAATCTTGATTTTGATCTTCTGGGAGAATTGAAATTTTTTTGTATAAAAATTCCACTCCTCCAAGCTATCCAAGATATTCCCATTTATGAAAAGACCATCAAAGAACTATGTATAAGAAATCCAAAGAGGAGAACAACAACTAACTCAACCGTCCAAGTAGTCGGCACTCTATCTGACTTACTATCAGGAAGAGAAGCACCTGTAAAGTATGAGGACCCAGGAAATCCTATAGTTATGGTGCAAATCAATGGAAAATCATTTCCAAATGCCTTAGTTGATTTGGGAGCTGCAATCAATATCCTAACAACCACCACTTGTAAAAAACTTGGCATTACATCATTATATCCAACAACAACCTTATTGGAATTGGTTGACCGATCGGTATTCAAGCCAGAAGGCACACTACATGATGTAATGGTATCTGTAGACTCCTGGGAATACCCTGCTGACTTTCTGATTATTAACCCCAAAAACCGGCTAGATGGACACCCTTTAATCTTAGGTAGACCTTGGCTGGCAACTGCTGATGCTTACATTAGCTGCTGACAAGGTAGCATGACTATAACTAGTGGAAGTTATGTCAATAATTTAGCCTTAGACCCTCCAGCCCAGCCAAGCCTAACGATAATAAAAGCAAAGAAAAAGCCTGTATCATACCTCATAGAAAACATTAGATCACCATTAACCATAGAAGATGCCCTCGACTTTAAAGACCAAACAGAGGATGACATCATTAATAGTTTCATTAACCAACCAAAAACTAGATCCCATTTGCAATGTCACATGATCAAGGCAGCATTTGATAATGAAGAAGAAGAAGGTCCCCTAAAATACATTCAAGATCAATCAATATCTACCACTTTTGTTTACAATATCAAAACTATAGAAATTGAGCCAGGAAAAACTCAGAACATTAACAAAACTCTAACTGCTGAAAAAGAAGAGAAGATGGTCCAGCTACTAAAAAAATATAAGGGAGCTTCTGCATGGGATGACCCAGACATCAAAGGAATTGATCCCTAGTTATGTACACACCACATTTATACAGAAAAATATGCTAGACCCATTTTTAAACCCTCATCTTAAGGATATTGTGAAAGCTGAATTACAAAAACTTTTGGATGTAAACTTTATTTATCCAATATCTGATAGCAAGTGGGTCTCTCCACTAGTAGTGGTGACAAAGAAGAATGGAAAGTGGAGGATATGTGTAGACTACAGAGAAATAAACAAAGCAACCCAGAAAGACCACTTTCCCCTTCCTTTCATTGATCAGGTATTAGATACAGTAGCAGGAAAGAAATTCTTTTCTTTCTTAGATGGCTTCAGTCGATACAATCAGATTCAGATTGCCCCTGAAGACCAAGATAAGACTAATTTTACCTATCCTTGGGGAACATTTTCTTATAGAGTTTTACCCTTTTGTCTATGCAATGCCCCTGACACATTTTAGAGGGCCATTCTCAGCATCTTTTCAGATTTAATAAATGAAGGGCTCGAAGTATATATGGATGATTTCACACCTTATGGAGATGATTTTGAGCCAGCATTAGAAACATTGAAAAATGTGCTGCAAAGGTGTATTGCCACCAGACTCTGCTTAAGCCATGAGAAGTGTCACATGATGATGACCAAGGGACTCATCTTAGGTCATTATATCTCAACAGCTGGAATACAAGTAGATCCAGCTAAAATTCAGATAATTTTGTTAATACCTACTCCTACCACACAAACATAGGTACATAGCTTTCTAGGGTTTTCTGGTTATTATAGAAGATTCATAGAGCATTATTCTCAAATAGCTGCACCTCTATATGCACTAATAGGGAATGTTGATTTTATTTTGACAGATAAATGTGACCATGGTTTTGAGGATCTGAAAAAGCTTGTATCAACAACCCGAGTGCTAAGGGGCCCAAATTGGGATTTGCAATTCCAAATTTCATCTGATGCCTCAGACACAGCTATTGGAGCAGTCCTTGGGCAGGAAGAAGATAAAAAACCATATGCAATTTATTATACTATCAAGAATCTATCTCCTACTGAATTAAACTATACTGTGACTAAGAAAGAATTTTTATTTGTAATACATGCTGTAAATAAATTTAGACATTATATAATTGGGTATCCTGTAGTTTTATATACAGATCACTTTTCCATAAATTTTTTAGCAAATAAACCTATTACAAATGGTAGAGTAACAAGATGGTTGATTCTATTACAGGAATTTGACATCACAATAAAGGACCGACCTGGGAAAGAGAATCTTGTAGTTGAGTTTCTCTCAAGAATTCCAAAACCAACATACGCAGCAGCAGTCGAAGATCAGTTTCCAGATGAAAATTTGTTTGTTGTTACTGCCAAAACCCCATGGTATGCTGATGTTGCAAATTATTTAGCATTAGGTAAATTACCTAACCATCTAACGTGTTAGCCACCTATAATATTTTGTTATACCAAAGGTGGCTAAATCTTTTGGGAGCCTCCAAGGAACAAAATTTTTCACTAAAAGTTGTTGGCTCTTGAAGTCTCTATAAGGCCTCCAGCCTTTTCCCTCTGTCCATATCCCATACTGTTGTTTTCATCCTAAGAACCTCTGAAATCGTACAAAAATCCACAGTTAAATACTGCTGCAAAGGACCCCTTTTCCCTCCCTTCTCCTCAAAGCTAATCTCAGTTCCTTTTCTCCATCTCCCTTAAAAACCCCTCAACTTCATGATTCTTCCTTTTCCTTCATTTAAATCAATTTCCTAAAGGTCTAAGACTCACTCTTGGCCTTACTAAAATCTTTATTTCCCCTTAAAAACCATAGAAAACACATCTTTTCTATGCGCTGGACTTAATCCCCTCAGCCTAAGCCCCCTACCTTTTTTTTCCTCCATGCGCCCGAGCGCCGGAACCAACCGCTATAACCATCGGGCGCTTACCCTTCCAATAAATTTCCTCCGCCCGAAGACTCCAAAAAACCTTGGTAACTATGAAAATCGAGTTTTTATTAATTTCTAAAGTTCTTCACCCATATAAATTTTGAAATAATCTACACTGTCGATCTACTCCATAGATCAGACGGTGCGGCGCGCGACTTATCATGTGGACCCCCCAACCGTACGCCACTTCTAGAATCTGCGCGGTTTATTCCGCACCACTCTTCGGGCAAAGGCTATTTTGGCCCGAGGCCCAGCGATTCCGCACACCTCTTGACACGCATCCTCCATACCATTCCAAAAACCACTGCATAAAGTCAGCTCCCCGCGCGTTATCCGTCGGACGAAGGCTGCCCAACGGAATCAGCAATAGCCATCAGATCGAGACCCCCGCATCCAACGGTTGTCATTCATTGAAGTCACCTGCCCTTTAATCAAGCTGCATGCGATTTAGCTGGACCCCGACGCAACTGAAAATCCATCTCCGCCGTCGATCTCTACAGATCGACGGTCCGCATTCAATTTCCTGATTCCATTGCGCGGTCAACCTTTTTTCCTCCGTGGACTTTCCAAATCACTCCCGACCGTTGATCACAACGCGATCAACGGTTCTGATCGCCCCCTTCTCCCGCACGTCCTCCGATGCAGATTTGCCCATATAAACGCAGAATTTCATAAATTTTGTTTGTATTTTGCAGGTTTAAGGTTCTTTCCGCCATGTTTGATAAAGATTCGAAGGATGAGGGTGACGATTCTCGTTGTTTAGATTTGTCAAAAGAAATCGACCACAGGATGTAGAGCTATGTTGTCAACAATGTTTCATGAGCCTTTGTTGCCGTGCGCCCCTGTAAAACTTGGAAAGGATGAAGAAATCATAGAGAAAGAGTATCTGATTGCAGAAAGACAGAGATGAACCAATACAGAGAGTTAATGATCAGATGAGTGGGGATTATGGCTAAGACAGTTATCAAAAACCTAATCCCCGACTCAAAACACAGTTTAAAAGAGAAAACCTAAAAGTGTTTATCAGACATATTTCCTCCACCGCCATATCTGGGGCAAATTGATTCCTTAGCTACCACAGCGCCACCTATTGTCTCAAAACACTCAATCAGGAGCTGAATTTATGAAGCAGGATTAGATATTTTGCCTCGAAGCAGCCGAAGACGTTACTTCTGCCTGGGATTTAATGACAGAATGTCGGCAGAGTAACCCTAATTTTACAGAGAACCTCAAAGGTCAACAAAGCTCCCACCGAGCTAAAAACATAAGTGTAAATCAGTTAATGCAGTAGAACACCTGTACATTTTCTTCTTGGAGCCCCCAAGGGCCGAGAAGGACATTAATGACTGTATTAATTGGTTTGAGATCTTGTATCAGATCTCACCTCCTCATTCTTCTATAAATACTTCAGTAGAAGATGAGAGAGGGGTTGGTTGTTAATGTAAATTGCTGAAGCATTGTAATGTAATTGAGCTGAAAAATTTTGTTGTCAATAGAGGTCTCATTGGCTCTTGGAGCTCTGTTTGTAGCAGATAAGTTAGGTTGTGAAAGAAAGGTGAATTAAAACATTGAACTCTGAAGATTGTAACTGGTTTGGAGCATCAATACAAGCTGGTTTATGGGATCCTGGTCTATGTTGACGGTGATGTTATTCTTCTTGTAACTTGTTATTTATTTCTGTTTTTCATTTTGTTCCATCTTCTGCTGTAAAGAACAGTTTAAACAGGGTTAGGACCCACTGTATATCAGTAACCTTCTCTGGCTGAGAAATCTTTATTTTAGTGTTTTCGTTCAACTGTGTTATTTAAAAATGACTTAATGCAGTTTAAGCATAGGAATGTTGGCGTTCCCTCGTCTTATTGTCTTAGCTGGATGTTATTTTTGAATGTTACTTTCTGCATACGTTGTGTGAAGATTAACTGAGGAAGATATGGTGAGCCCTGGTCCCAGTCTTGTTTGCATAACTATCTGATCGTTTCCCTTGGAATGTGTTAAAAGCTGGATAGTTTCAAAGTACTTACCAGATCTTAGGCCATTCTGTGTTATCTCTTTGATAGTCTTGGAAGTAACTAAGTAAAGAAGAACTAGGAGAGGATTTGTGGTGAGCCCGGCCCGCTAGTTTCTACTCCAAAAGTTTCCTTCAAGTTTCCTTTTGTTTTTTATATGTTTTCTATTGGAAGTATATCAAAGGATGGCTAGTTTCTAAGTACTTACCAGATCCTAGTTTGCTTTCATGTTTTTCTCAAGTGCCTGGTCAAAGGCTGGCTCGTTTCAAAGTAATTACCAGATCCTGGGTTGCTCTTTGTTTTGCATCTGTTTTTTCCCCTTCTTGATGTATCACTTCATTCCATAAATCAAAATCTTTAAAGAGATCCTTAGGCATAGATGACTTGCCCCATGGACCACTCTTGCCTGTTGCTATTCCAATTAAATCCTATTATGACTCCATAGCCCAATGGACTGAAAACATGCAATTATCTTCTTTCTAGATCGAAGCTTACTCTGGAGTGCTTGTAACTTCTCACCTTTGAGCCTATTTTCATATAGATCTTTCCGCCTCTAACAGAAATCATGTTCAACCATCCAAAAACAAAACCAAACCCTTGGTCTTCATAACTAGCCTAACATCATAACCCCAAAACTTCAAAGACAAATCCATCTTTGCACTTATTTGGAGAGATCCCTCTCTTTATTCGGGAGGGCTAGATCCGAGAATCCCAAAGTGGTTGAAATGATGTTGTTTCTGTAATTGGACTCTGCCAATCTTGCTAATAAATTACAGAAGCCTAACATAATTCCCAATGAATGAAAATAGATAGTATAACGCAGTACCCGATTCTCTTGGATTGGGGGATACCTATCTCATACATGAGAAATTATGCACAT
The DNA here is from genome assembly GCA_034641835.2 of Pinus albicaulis. NCBI lineage: Eukaryota > Viridiplantae > Streptophyta > Pinopsida > Pinales > Pinaceae > Pinus > Pinus albicaulis. The sequence goes on along the minus strand of CM076570.1, from coordinate 1,410,617,876 downwards.
CAGAAGATGCATCCGAGAAGATGAAATATTTTACATCCTGAAAGCATGCCACGACAGGCCATGTGGTGAACATTTCGCAGATCGCAGGACTGGTCACAAGTTTTTACAAACATGCTATTACTGGCCTACAATTTTTAAGGATGCTAAAAAGTTTGTACAAGCCTGTGATAGTTGCCAAAGGGCAGGATGCCCTGGACAGTCCGATGAAGTGCCTTTGAACCCACAGTTAGTAATCGAGCCATTTGAGTGTTGGGCACTCAATTGTTTTGGTCCTATTAACCCACCATCAAATCAGAAAATATACATACTAGTTGCAATAGAGTATGTTACTAAATGGGTTGAAGCAGAGGCACTTCCAAGAGCTATAGAGGACTCTATAATACAGTTCCTTTTCCAAATATTTGTGCGATATGGCCTCCCAAGGGACATAATTACAAATGGAGGACCGCAATTTGTATGTAATAAAATCGCTGAAACATTAAAAAATTACCACATTCATCACAAAATTACAACCCCATACCACCCACAGGCAAATGGACAAGTAGAGAGCATGAATAAGGTGATAGAAGCAATACTTACAAAAACAGTTGCATCACATAGACGTGACTGGGCTTCAAGACTTTCGGAAGCTTTGTGGGCATACCGAACAACATGGAGAAATACCACTGGGTATTCACCATATCAATCAGTATTTGGGAAAGAACCCATCTTTCCAATAGAATTTGAAATTCAAACATTAAGAACAGCCCAGGACGTGGGTTTGAATTTAAATGAGGCCCAGGTCAGTAGATTACAACAAATCAACTAGTTAGATGAAATTAGGCTCTCTTCCCTCTAGCACACTGCATTAATTCAACAACAGAGAGAAAAATGGCATGATGCCCTCATTAAAAAGAAAATCTTCCACGAAGGAGATTGAGCACTCCTATATGACTCCAAGTTTCAGGATTTCCCCGAAAAACTCTAGACATGATGGCTTGGACCTTATGAGATACAGAAAGTGCATGACAATGGCACCATTAAGTTAACTACCATTGATGGATATGGACATTATTTCAAAGCAAACGGTCATCGAGTACGACTTTACCAAAAACTGCTTAATCGGGAATCCTTTTACCAACAATTACAGGGAGATTCTACTATGCAGATTCTTGCTGAGGAAGACAACTCGTCCTCAACATTCATTCACTGAACAATTCCTTTATTTTTGAAATTTGTACATAATATTTTCTTTTAATTTTGCTTGTATGAACTATTTTTTTGTACATATTTTATTTTTCATGCTGTTATTCTTAAGGAACAGCTGTTGTTCCTCTTAAGGAACAGTTGTTGTTCCTCCTAAGGAACAGCAGTCGTTCCTCTTAAGGAAAAACACGCCTGTGTGTTCATCTTTTTGTTGTTCCTTTTAAAAGGAACAACATTTCCACCGATTGTTTTTGTTGTTCCTTTTAAAAGGAACAACATTTCCATTGATTGTTTTTGTTGTTCCTTTTAAAAAAGGAATAGCATTTCCACTGATTGTTTTGTTGTTCCTTTTAAAAGGAACAAAATTTCCGCCGATTGTTTTTGCTGTTCCTTTCAAAAGGAACAAAATTTCCACCGATTGTCTTTGTTGTTCCCTTTAAAAGGAACAACCATTATTTTTCACTTTCTACTGTTCCTTCTAAGGAACAACACTTTTGATTTTGAGTGTTTTTTTAAGCTGTTCCGCCAAAGGAGCAGCATTTATTTTTTGTTTTATCTACTGTTCCCCTTAAGGAATAGCAGCTTGTGTGTTTTTATCTTTTTGTTGTTCCTCTTAAAGGAACCGCAGTTTTGTGTGCAAATGTTCTTTTTGTTGTTCCTCTTAAGGAACAACAGTTGTTCCGTCTAAGGAACAACACTTTTTGAGTGCATTTTTCTTTTTTTTAGAACAACATTTTGAGAATTTTTGTGAATTCTTCATGATCCTTTTAAAGAAAATATACAAATTTATGCAAGGACACAAAAATTAGAGGTTACTAGAATCAACATATCAAGGAGAAATTTTAATCTTTAAAGAAATTGTTGTGTATTGATAAGAAAAAAAGGAAAGGACACAACTATCTATATCACTTTTTTATCTTTATTTTCACTAAAACTAATTTGATTGATTATTTTTATCATGTTGGTTCTTCCCTAATCCTCATAATTCTCTTTTGCTTTTATTATTGAATAAGAATAAGGGCATATTTTCCTCTATTGAGATGTTCAGACTTCTTCCACCATCCCTACTCTTAAGGAGTGTTGAGCCATCCTTTATACATAAATAAGGAAAGTGCTATATAAAAGAAAAAGAAAAGAAAAAATATATCTATATGATTACTAACAATTCCATGATATGTCAGATGGAGGATAGGGGGTCTCATCAAGAGCCAGCCTACCATGATCATAAGGAAGCAGTGAAGTGGCATTCCCATTATGGCCACCACACCAGGGATATGATCCAATGGGCAACTCAAAAAAATAAAAAGTCCTTGGAACAGGAGGTCTCATCACAAGCCAGCCTGCCCACCTTTCACTCCTTCCTGGTGAATGGCATTTTGATTCATCTGGTTCCCAAGCCAGCACAATGGCCTCCATCATGACACCACAAAGCACTTTCCTAGGCATATATAAAGGATTATGGTTCCAAGGGTGAAAAAGAAACTTTGTCAAGGTTATAGACACCTATGGGCAACAGAGCTCTGCTGATGGTATTGGAGTCATATTTTTCACAAATCAATAGAAATTATAAACCCTTCTCTTATATATTTATCTTAATTTAAAATTATATTATGCTCCTAAACCCCTTCATTGAACCTCTTATACATGAAATATTGTTTATAAATCAGTCATAATGGTTTAAGTGGATAATGATCACATAAGCACTTTTATTTATGTTAGCTGTCCTTTTCCCTATTTGCGAATCATTACATAGCATTTCCATATCTATTCATGATTTCATAATATGCCTCGATTTCAGTAATTTGATAATTTTTTGATCATGTCAAGAATATGTAACGACCGTTGTCCAATACGCTGCTCCTCCATTTTTCGGTCGAGGGCGACCTATCATATTTTAGGGGGGCACAGGTGACTTCCAAAATATGCTTGCATATGGGTCAATTCCCTATTTTCATCAGATCTCAGAAATAGCAAGTTTAACGGTATTTTCCGATATGCACGATGTGTTGTTCCATTGCCATTTCTGTGTATTATTGTGAAACATTAACAGAGTGCAGGGCTTAGACAAAATGGGATGGCGAGAAATACGTAGTGAAACTCAAGTACTAACAGTTTCTAACGTTGCACGAGAAATTTTGGAGAGAGCAGGGTGGATTACCTACCTTACACGACTGCAGAAGCCCCATGAAACTATGGCCATCGAATTTTTTCAGAACTTGTAGGAGGACCATTCCATAGTAGGAGGAAGGAAAATAACAGTGACAGATGCAGTAATTGCTGAGGTGTCCAGTCTACCAGTAGTTCGACCCGTATGGACCGATAAAAAATTGAGACTTCAAGAGGCCATGAACATCTTTCGGGATGAAGGACAAACCCTGACCGTCATAGGAAAAGGGGTCCAACAGGAAATTCTGGCGGAACCATGGGTAGAACTGGCTAGAGTAGTGCAATGCTACATTACATGTGATGGAAGAAAGGATGTGGTAAGACCACGCCACCTCAAATTATTAGCAGTACTAAAACAAAAATGTGTTGTGAATTTTCTTGCATATTTAAATTTTTTACTGCATGACGCTGCTTTGAGCATAAGGAAATATCGTCATACAAGGATGGTAGTAAGTCACCATTGTTTAATTCATTTTAATAGTTAGTTACAATATTTCTCAACAACAGAATAGTTGGAAAGAATTGTTATTTTCGATAGACGGGGGAATAGCCTTACCTGCCTCGAAATGAAAAAGAATCACCAGCATAGCAAACAGACCTCTAAAATGAACACAGTCCTCTAGATTAAGAAGAAGCAAGGGAATGTTGGGAAACCTCCAGAGTAGCAGCAGCCAACCGTTAGAATTACCTAGCTCTGGAGATGAGCAACCCCCGCAACTGGAAGGAAGAGAAAATCAAGAAGAGGAAGAAACTAACCGAACCAATGAAGAAGAAAGAGAGGAAGCGGAACCTCCCATAACCTCCAATACAAGTCCACCACAGAGTCCATTGCAGGAGGAAAGATTGGCCCAAATTTTGGCCAATATGTGTGAGTATATGCAACCCCAGAGTCTGCTTAACCTCAATATTGAGGCAGAGCAATCACAGAAACATTCTGTCCACAGCAAGGATACATCTGAGGAAATGCATGACGAGGAGGAGGCAAAAGCAAAAGCCCCTCAGCAAAATAGAAGATCAAACTAGGGTTTCCTCCCCTGAGGAACCTAGTCAGGATAACGCGAACACTAAAGAAGTGTTACAAACAGAGAATGAGGAAACAAGCCATGATAAGGGCACAGTCCCTGAAGAACAAAACCCAGCTGAGCAGCCAAGTCCAGAAAAGGAAACAACTATTCCTTCCAAGAAAAATAAGAAGAAGAAAAATGAAATAAAGTAGTTGCGGAAGGAACAACAAAAGATGCTAAAATTAGTAAAACAACTCAAACAGAAGATAAGGGTTCTAAAAAATGGGAAAATCTCTAAAAGAACCCCGAAAACGAGGGATGCAGCCATCCAAACGGAGCCCCATAATACGAGGGCCATGGAGACTCAAACCGAGCCCATATTCATTCAGGATAGCAAGGAACAGTAGGTAGTTGATACAGACATAGTTTCCCAAACGGAAAATGTACAAGTCTTTAATAAGAATGTTCAAAACGAGGCACTGTCCTCTAGCAGTATGGCCAACCAGACATTTTTCAATAGAGAGACACAGACTGTAGGAACTCGATATTGTAATAAGAAAACCCAGCTAGATCTTCAACCCAAAAATGTTTTGATAAACAATGACCCTAGTATAGCAAAACTCCAAGAGGATCTGGCACAGGCTCAACGGGCTAGAGAAAAGCTCGAAGAAGAGACTGTTCCTAGGGAAAAATACCAAGAGTTACAACAGCAATTAAAGGACATCGACACATTAGAGGCAGAAACCTTTGATAAATGTTGGAAGGCAGAAGAAAAAGTTGAAGAGGCAAGGAATAGACAACGAATAGTCAGGAATCAAATGGATACTCTCTGTTCTCTATATACAAATGTTCTAACATGTAGGTCCCCTACCAAAAATTATGCCTTTTTTTTGTTAGAAAGATATTTGTAGTTAAAAATTAAAGCTGTTAAGTTAGGAAAACCTATAGAATTAAAAACTGTAGATGATTTTATAAATTGTTGCAAACTCTATGGAGTAAAAGTTCAACGCTTACTCTGTGAATTTTATTTGCATAATTTTATATTGGCAGAGGAAATGGAGACAAATCCCAGTCCTTTTGTAGGTGATGTCCAATATCAAGCATTCATTTCATTTGTTGTTAACAAGTTAAAATGGCTCAAGGCCTATAACACTTTTTAGAGACAAGAAAATGGGTTAGACCTTTGGGTTAGGGGTGAACCGAGACACCCATTACAATTATGGGCTAAGCAGAAAAGCTTAATGACAAAGGAGGGTGTGATCCAGACATTGGGACCCATCCATAAAGCAATCTTCCTAGATGGGGTATAATATTTTCTATCCATCAGAGACCAAGCCGTAGCAGCTAAACTCCGATGGAAGATTTCCAATCGGAATATTCAAGACAGAGATCCATTCAATTATAAAATTTTTGAGTTAGCTTCCAACCGCCTGGTTGTCTATAGTAAACTCATATTGAGAGAAGGCCTATATTGGTTAGGTTGTAGATTTCGAAGCCCTATTATCTCGTATCCTGCAGCAGAATATAAGGCCAAATATGAATTACCTGAAGGGCAGACAGGGCATATTTTTGAAGTTTTAGCTGCAAATCATGGTTTTAGACCACCTAATGAAAAACCCTCTCCAACCTATTCTCTAACTGATTTACATGTAAACTATGGTTTTCATGAGAACATGAAAAAGGGTAAGCAGGGGGGTGGGTTGAGCATTGGAAAAGGTATGAATTTTCCATGTATTTCTTTATCTTTTTCCTTTAATCATAACTCCTTTATATTCTAGAATGGTAATATATTGAAGAATTATAATAGAATTAAGGAGATTAGTGATTGTTGTAAATTGATTAAAGATTGTCTTTTCTTATATATAGAAAATAGATGAAGTGGGAAGCCACCATTCGGGAGAAAAAGACAAAGCAGAGATAACTGTTGTCCCTTCAACAAAAGGCCATATCTAGACAAGAAGGTAAAAATCAGAGCGTACAGTCAAGGAAAAGAAAGGAATAGTGTGGCATCAGCACAAGAAGACAAAACGATAACTAAAGATAGAAAATAGAGTGAATCCCTCAGGATCTCTCGATCCTAAGTGATCACTGTTTAAAGCTTATATGTATTTCTTGTTTCATCCGATGGCTGTTATAAAAGGATAGTTCTTGTAGAAATCAAACATGTATTATGTATTACGATTATTCATATTTCCTATTGTATTTTCACGATTGCTCATCGACTCTCGTTGGTTAAAACAGAGTGCGATTTCTTGTAAAGTCTGTTACATATGATTAATATATAATCCGTTTGTTGTTCCATTATTTGATACTAGAGTAGTTCGGCGGTGCTTCACTAGCGGCTAAGGGCTCGGCCCTGGTGGATCCACTTTCTATCTGTACCATTACTTTCCAATTCCAGTCGTGTGATGGTTTGATTTAGTTCTCATTTCCATTAGTCGCATTGCTTCACAGTTTCCATGTTTTATAGCTTATTGTTCAATGTTTTATGAAATCGGTTGGTTGCATCAGTTGTGAGTGAATTTCGTTGCTATTCCTTTCCAACGTAACAAGATTATTTATTCTTCTGTAACTTATATTGTTATGATTCCCAGATATAAAGTTTTGCTGTTCAGAATTTGTTGTTCATTTCCATTACATAGCTTTGATGTTCTTTCCCATTAAATAGCTTTGCTATTCATTTCTGATAACTAGCTTTACTATTTATTCCTTTCCTTGGTTTGCTTCAGAATGTTATTGCAAAGAGCGTGTTTATTCTATTTCCATTAGTAGCATTATTGATTCAACTCAGTTATCATTTCCAATTATTTGTTTATTGTGGCATGTAAGATCATCAACTGTAAAGGACATTGGCTATTACTGTCTAAGTTCTCATATTGAAGATCTTGTTTATGATTGATTTCATTTACATCAGTTGACAGAGGAAAAAGTTATTACTACTGCATCCTTGACTGATAATTTTCGAGTGAGTGATTGGATTTTAGAGCATTAAGTTTCATGTCATTGCAATTAGATTTCATTTTCAAGCATTCGTTTACTCTTGTATTTGAAAACACTGTACTACAAATTGGAGAGAATTACTCTTAGATTAAATTTCCGCCTCAGAATGAGTACATTCTTGAGATACAAATTCGTACCTGGATTGATAATTAATGTAGGATAAATAGGAGTTAAAAATACACCTTTTATACCTCAACAAAAAGTAGGCTAGCTTAAAATTCCTTACTTGATCTTAAGCTATTCTCTGTTTTCTCATATATTTACTTCTTTCACTCACTTTTGATGTTTCATACCATAACTCAATCTTAAAATATCCTTTGATATAGATGACTTGCCCCATAGACCATACTTGAAACTTGTTGTGAAATTAAATCCTCGTCTGAATCCATAGCCCAATGGATTGATATTGTTTCTTACTTATCCTATCAACTGAACCATTCTCTCAACCTGCTCACACATGTACCCCTCAAAAAGACTTCCTTCATTTTGATGATATTCATTCCAACCAAGAAAAAACAAATATTTGTACTTCATAACTAGCCTAATATCATACTATAAACCTTAAAAATCATATCTTTGAAAACACTCATATAGAGAGATCCCTCTCTGAATCCAGGAGGGCTAGATCCTAGGATTCCAAAGTGGTTTTGATGTAGGCTCTGCAACATTTGTTCTTGCCAATATTGCAAACTATGGAGTCCTAACACAATCGTATTTCCGTGCCCTATGACACTTAAAGTGTCCATGATAATAAGCTCTTTTTCCTTATTTGTTTAAACCCAGGCTCCTTTATAAATAAACCCCGCCTCTTTGATTATACACCTTGGCTCACCATATCTTTAAACACCACCATGTATCCTTCTGGGCCCCACCCTGTCCAACTTACCCGCCATTCCAAAGCCCCCGACCACCATTGATCGTGCTCATCTTGATCCAATGGCCCTAGGCCCCTATCGCACCATTATTATTGCGAGGTTTAGCCGCTCCAAACCTCACAAAATGGGTGGTTTTACTACTTGTACCCTCCTCCATGTGTCACCCACCCAATGGAATCGCATCCATTGGCCTGAACCCGCTTACCACCTTTGATCCACGCAAAAAATAGCTCCATCTCATGCGAAAACCGCCTTTTTGCCTCCCGCCATAAACCAAAACCATCGCCCCATTCAAACGTTCCAAAGGCCTCCACCCCTGCGATAAGCCCTGATTTGCCATCATAGCCCCTACAAGTGCTCTGAAAGGCCTGAAAAGCCCAAATAAATGCAGGAATCCCTCCCAGATAGGTTTTAAATTAATTCTTTGGTATTAATTTGATGGTGGTCGGAGTAACAATGCATGAACTGCATTCTAAGGTTCGAAAAAACATTCAAACACACTCCCTGGGTGACTCCAGTAAGTTTGTTCTTTAATGGACCAAGAGCGCCAGTTCAACGAATGAAAATCAATGGATCATGACCATCGATGCTCACTCAAACACACCAGAGTAGCCTAAAATGTTTTAAATAACACAGAGATACAAGAGAAAGGAAGAACACAGTCAAAAGAGACCGTGACAGTGAAAGATGAAGGGTTAAAGGTTTAAATCATGGATTAAAGACAAAAAAGAAAATTAAAGGAATTAAAGGAGAAAAAGAAGAATAAATCAATTAGACAGTCAGAAAAAGACAAATCCAAGATTAAAAGGACCTAAACAAAGTTTAAAGCATAATTCAAAGGCAGATTGACACAGAGGAAGATTTGAATGACTAAGCAAACAACATTTACTTGTTCAGGGATACATTCTGCCACCTACAGTCTATTTCATTTCAATAAAGACATCAACAATTATTTGAAATAGTTAGAGATATTTCTAAGCTACTCAGAAATTATTTTAAAGGTTATTGAGAAGCCTTAAAAGTCAAATACTTCCAAAATTTAGCTCAATAGTTAAGGTAGGATTTATTATTGTAGTGAGTCAGTCTCAGATATTTTGCCTTGGGCCTTACATGGTATCAAAGGTAAAAAATGCATTAAATCTGTAATAAATGCAACTCTAAAACCCTAGCTTAGTATCACCTCCTCATTTTGCAGATAAATAATGCATTTATTATTAATTTTTAGTGTTGCTTGGTTGGTGGATTGATAGTTGTTGAGCTAGTCGATGAGCTGCTGAGTTGCAGAGATTTGTTGGACTAGATTATTGTAACCGTTTTGAACATCAGTAATATGAGCACGTTCACAGGATTCTTGAGCTATGTTAATGGTGAATTTATCATTCTTTGTCAATTTTTTCCTTCTGTTTTCCATTATGTCCATTGTTTCTCTGACAAAAGAACAAAAATTTTAGATTAGGATATGTTGTCTTGGCACCCTGATTCTATCTGCTTTTTTTATCTTAATGCTTTCTTTTGCAAGGTCTAATTAGAGAATTCTTAATTTCTCTCTAGTTCCACCTAGCTTGTTGCCTTGAAACTTATTTAGTAGAGTGAGGCCAAAGAAGTCTATGGTATGACCTATCCTTTGGTGTAGCTTGAAATATTGTTTTTTAAGGCCTTTCGTTGGAGTTTACTTAGTAGAGTCCAGCCAAAGAAGTCTATGGTATGCCATGTCCTTTGGTCTGTCTCAAATTGTAGCTGCAAAGGTATTTTTGGTTGATTAAATAATTCTTAATTGATCTTTAATTATAATGACTGTTAATCTTAAATGTTTTCTTTGTCTGAAAGTAATTTGAGGATTGCTGGATTGTTGTATTAAAGGCTTGCTTATTAGAGTCTAGCCAAAGAAGTCTATGGTTTTCCCTATCCTTTTTTTTGTCTCAAACATTTACGTAAAGGCTTTTCTTGTTGAAGTAGAGTTAAAGGATTCTTAATTTCCCTTTAGTTTTACTGTTTTCACAACTTACTGTCATTTCATATTTCATCTAATCTAAGAGATCCACTTGATATAGTTAGCTTTCCCTATGAAAACCCTTGCAGAGTTGATGAACAGTTAAATCCTTTTATGACTCCAAATCCCTATGGATTAATGCTTCTCATAGTATATCTATTCAACTGAAACACTCCATCAATTAATCACACCATTAAACTATCAACCAATCAAACAAAACAAATATTCCTAAGAACTCCATAACTAGCCTAAAATCAGAAAACCAAAGCATAAAGATACATCATTTACAAACACATACATAGAGAGAGCCCTCTCTGAGTCCAGGAAGGCTAGGTCCTTGGACTCCAATGTGATTTTATGTGGTTCCCTGCAGAGTTGTTCTTACAAATCTTGCAAATCACGAGGAGCCAACATAGCGGTGACCATATAGGGGAATTGAGTAATTAACAGCTTAATATTACTTCAAGAACTTAGATAAACTCACTTTGACTTAGATGAATCAAGTGTTAGCTAAGAATGGTACCTGGTTGCTGATGGTGGACAATAGCCAGCCATAAGATAGTTAAAATCCTCCACCTGGTGACTCCACTGGTTTTTAGTAGGCCTACTGAGTCCACTGGTCTTCTACACATTCCACAGGGAAATTATTGGGAAATCCTAATATCATTAAACCTCAAAAGAACCTTGTAAATAATACTTTGTGGATTAAGTATTTCTTTCACAGATTAGTTTTTTTTTTCAAAAAACTCTCATAAATTATCAACCTCTCTAAATTTTGGGTCCAATTTCTGGCTTCTAGAAGAAACTGTACCAGATCCCATCTTGACTCAAACCCTCCTGCAATAGTTGAAAATCCTGAAAGAATCCTTAAGAAATATCCTAGATCTAAAAATCCAACTATTAGCAGACCTATCCACAAAGCAAGTTCCCTACCTGAAAACCTTAAAGACTTGCAAAATATCTGGTCGTTGATGGTGGACAACAGCCTACTTCAATAAAGTTGAAATATTCCACCTAGAGACTCCACAACTCTCAATAAGCCTAAAGCCTCCACTGGTAAGAGAATATAGATTAATTGAAAAAATACAATGACCCTTTTCTCTACCTAATTAACAAAATGACAAGGTTTTTGGCAGACCCTCTATCTAGTGAAATTTCAAGTCAGTTATCAAAGCTTCAGCTTGATGATGATCTCCTAAAAAGCTGTATTTCTCAATTTTGGAGCTAATTATTCAAAACAGGCAGCACTATTTTCTTGAGAAGAGAAAATTCATTCATTAGAATGCAAAAGTAACAATCAAAATATGCATGCTAAGAAAGATTGCAAAGAATAAAATGCAAGAAGTTGTCAAGCAAGTAGTAGATGCCTTCCTACATCTTGTGCTTCACTATTAAGAGATAACTACAAGCAGGTTACAAGTAGGAACAAAGAGAAATTCCTGAAAGGATTAGTTGGGGAGGAAATGGATGATACGAACCCTTTTTCAGATCTAGAAATTCTCCCTCTCAACCATCTTGAAATTATAGAATCTGAAATAGAGGAGTTAACACATTTAGAGTCTCTACCCTTATGTTTTGATTCATTTCAGATTATTAAAAGAAATTGGCATCCTAAGAATCTATCAGAGAAAATTCATGAATTTTATGCTCAGGCTAACTATCATGACACCCAAGAGAAGTGGGTTGAGGATGAAATTAATCAAGAAATTGAAGAAGACCCACTAGATATCTCTGAAGGGATAAGTGATGATTCATCATCTATCTTATGTGAGGCTCAAGAAGACATGCAGCCTCAAGATCAGCCTTCACAAAAGAAAGAAAACAATTTCTATATGATACAAAAAAAACAAGGGTTCCCTACTTTAACTGAAAAATAAATCAATCAAATCCTAAGCATGCAGCCAGCCTCTAAGTTTCTATGTAAATAAATTATTTATTTTTGTTCTACTGATGACTTATGTATTGCAGCTTTTACTCATGAAGAAATAAAATAGCAGTTCAATATTGGTGTTGTACTACCTGCTCAAGAAGACCTATTGCTAGAGAATGCTCCTGATAATGTCTTTCAGATAGAATTCAATCTACTCAATCAAGGCATGTCAAGTTTTCTTAAAGACAACACAAAAACACATTATGAGGCTACCAAATCAGATGATCATGAAGAGGAGGTGGAGTTTCTCTCTCAAAATAACCCTAAGCACAACAAAGTGGAGCAAAAAATAGTCTTGGATGCAAATTACTCTTTAAATCCTTAGGGCCATATATTATTCAAAGATCCTTTTCCTGGTTTCTTAGAGACATATATAGAAGGAGTAAACTATACTAGGAAAAGTTCGTTGCAAAGCCTAAAGAAAATTTTGAGCACTGTTGTTCAAAAGCAAGTGAGATGGGAGTGGCCATTTTGTTTTTTCAGCATACCCAAAGGGCTGAGCAAAAATCAATCATGTTTTCATTTACTTGATTGGTTGCATTGGAGAAAATAGTTCACCTAGTGTACATATAATCTCCAAGTTAGACTAGGATAGGTAGGTGTGAAAATAAGCTCAGTACTGTGAGCATCTTCTCAGTTTAAGTTTTTCATTGTATATAACTTTGCTTAAACAAAAAACTCAGAAAAATTGATACAAACGGAAAGAAAAGAATAAAAGAGGGAAGTTAAGAAGAGAAGATAAGGCCCCATACCAAAAAATAATATTTCTAAAAGTTTGCAAGTCCAAATGCCACTACTTTTGAAAAGGAACTCTTGTTCAATCATATAGCCTAATCATGATTGAACAAATTTTGAATTTTTGTCTGATAGGATAGAAAAAGAATATTTTCCAAACTGTTTAAAATTGGCTTATCAGTAGATAGAAAAAGACATTGGTTCCAAAGCATAATATTAACAAAATAGAAAAGAAAGGGACGAAGGAAAAATTCCATGTTATAGCCCTCAGTTTTTAGGTTTATTTTTTTGCAAAAATAAAATGTGTGCAGCTTATCCAAAATGCCACAGTTCATGACAATCAAACTGCTTAATCTTGATTTTTTCATGCTTTAAATTTCCTGATGATAGATTAGAGAATGAAGATCTGTCAAATTGTTTAATCTTGACATATAAGTAGATTAGGTAGAGAATAAAAGAGCTCATCAGTCTAATCTGAGCCTTTGGATGATATAAGGGTAGAAATAGATAGTTTTTGCTTTCAAAAGAAAAATGATGTCAAGGTTTTGCCAGTGTAAATGCACCGAAATGAAGAAAAAATGCTAGAATATAATGATGGGTAGGTAGAATTGAGTTGCGGCAAGCATGTTTTTCATAATTTAAAGGCCAAAATTACAAAGAATGGCAAAAAATCAACAATTGAAGAATGAAAGATCTGCCAAGTGCAAACAAGGCACTAATCTACAAATTCCAGAGATCTGAACTCTGAGGTTCTTGACACCTTCTAAAGGAGCTGCCCTCCCTAGCTGGAGCCACTATTAGTCTCCTGTATTCTAGAGTTTCACTAGGTGACTATGGATTTTCTACAAACTGCTGAAGATAGCATTCCTCGACTATCAACTATCTTCAGAAATCTCACTACCTTCATTATATTCATGAAACCATTTTCACTATATCTCATTTTTCCTTCTCAAAATTACCCTCATGCCTCGAGAACTTATGTATAAACCTAACCCTCTCATTATCACCTTTTTCCCTACCCAAAGACCCACTTTCATCTCTAAAAACCCCATTAACCCCCTCACCTTCATCACTCTTCCTTATTCACACTAAAACAATGTAAAAAGTTATTTTTACATTGTTTTAAAACTAAAAATGATAATATTCGAGGCCCATTTTCTTTAACTAAGCCCTGTTGTAAATTGAATAAACCCGACCCATCTATATTTTAGAGCCCCGCTCTAAATTTTTAACCCCCGCTATCTTACAACCGTATTCTTGTGCCCTATGACACTAACCCTCCATGACAATAAGCACTTTTTGCTTATTTTCTTAAACCCATGTTCCTTTCTAAATAAACCCCTTCGCTTTGATTATACACCCTGGCCCACCATATCTTTAAACCCTGCCACGTATCCTTCTCGGCCCCACCCTATTCGAATTATGCATCATTCCAAAGCCCTTAACCACCGTCAATTGTGCTCATCTCGATCCAACTGCCCCAAGCCCCTATCACACCATTATCTGCGCGGGGGATAACCACTCCAAACCTCACGAAATGGGTGGTTTTACCGCTTGTACCCTCCACCATGCGTCGCCTACCCAATGGAATCGCATCCATCAGCCTGAACATGCTTACCACCTTTGCTCCGTGAAAAAACCGCCTTTCCACTTCCCACCATAAACCAAAACCACCACCTTGTTCAAACATTCCAAAGGCCTCCACCCCTACGATAACCCCTGATCTGCCATCACAGCCCCTGCAAACACTCTGAAAGGCCCGAAAAGCCCAAATAAAAGAAGAAACCCCTCCCGCCTAGGGTTTAAATTAATTCATTGGTTTTAATGTGTAGGTGGTTGGAGTATCAATGCATGAATTGCATTCTAAGGTTTGAAAAACCATTCAAACACACTCCCTGGGTGACGATCTAGTAAGTTTGTTCTTCAAAGGACCAGGAGCGCCAGTTCAACGAATCAAAATCAATGTATCATGACCATCGATGCTCACTCAAACACACCAGAGCAACCTAAAATGTTTTAAATAACACATATATATAGGAAAAAGGAGGAACATAGTCAAAAGAGACCATGACAGTGAAAGATGAAGGGTTAAAGGTTTAAATCACGGATTAAAGACAAAAAGGAAGATTAGAGGAATTAAAGGAGAAAAGGTAGAGACTAAATCAATTAGACAATCAGAAAAAGACAACTCCAAGTTTAAAAGGACCTAAATAGAGTTTAAATGATAATTCAAAGGTAGATTGACACAGAGGCAGATCTGAATGACTAAGCGAACAACATTTACGTCTTTAGGGATACATTCTACCACCTACAACCTATTTCATTTCAATAAATACATCAACAGTTATTTGAATCAACCAGAGATATTTCTCAGCTACTCAGAAGTTATTTTAAAAGTTATTGAGAAGCCTTAAAAGTAAAATATTTCTAGAAGTTATCTCAATAGTTAAGGTAGGAGTTATTATTGCAGTGAGTCAGTCTCAGATATTTTTCCTTGGGCCTTGCATGGTCTGAAAGGTAAAAAATGCATAAACTCTGTAATAAATACAAATCTAAAACCATAGCTTAGTATCACTTCCTCATTTTGCAGATAAATACTGCATGTATTATTCATTTTTAGTGTTGGTCGGTTGGTGGATTGATAGTTACTGAGCTAGCTGATGAGCTGCTAGGTTGGATTTCAAAAAACTCTGAGTTGTAGAGACTTGCTGGACTAGAGTATTGTAATTGTTTTTAACATCAGTAATACGAGCACGTTCATAGGATTCTTGAGCTATGTTAATGGTGAAGCTATCCATTTTTTTCAATGTTTTCCATTATGTCCATTGTTTCTCTGATAAAAGAACACAATTTTTAGATTAGGATATGCTGTCTTGGCACCCTAATTCTGTTTTCTTTCTTTATATTAATGTTTTCTTCTGCAAGGTCTGACTAGAGAATTCTTAATTTCTCTCTAGTTCCACCTATCTTGTTGCCTTGAAAATTATTTAGTAGAGTCAAGCCAAAGAAGTCTATGGTATGCCTTGTCCTTTGGTGTAGCTTGAAATATTATTTTTTAAGGCCTTTCTTTGGATTTTACTTAGTAGAGTCTAGCCAAATAAGTCTAAGGTATGCCCTGTCGTTTGGTATGTCTCAAATTGTAGCTGCAAAGGTCTTTTTGGTTGATTAAAGAATTCTTAATTTCTCTTTAATTATACTGACTGTTAATCTTAAATGTTTTCTTTGTCTGAAAGTAATTTGAGGATTGCTGGATTGTTGTCTTAAAGGCTTTCTTATTAGAGTATGGCAAAAGAAGTCTATGGTTTTCCCTATCCTTTGGTTTGTCTCAAACAGTTACCTAAAGGATTTTCTTGTTGAAGTAGAGTGAAAGGATTCTTAATTTCCCTTTAGTTTTACTATTTTCACAACTTACTATCATTTCATATTTCATCCAATCTAAGAGATCCACTTGATATAGTTAGATTTCTCTATGAGAAACCTTGCAGAGTTGATGAAAAAATAAATCCTTTTATGACTCCATATCCCAATGGATTAATGCTTCTCACAATCTATCTATTCAAATAAAACACTCCATCAATTAATCACACCATTAAACTATCAACCAATCAAACAAAACAAATAGTCCTAAGAACTCCATAACTAACCTAAAATTAGAAAACAAAAGCACAAATATATATCATTTACAAACACATACATAAAGATAGCCCTCTCTGAGTCTAGGAAGACTAGGTCCTTGGACTCCAAAGTGGTTTGATGTGGTTCCCTGCAGAGTTTTTCTTGCCAATCTTGCAAATCACGGGGAGCCAAAAGAATCTATTGTGCCTCTTTCGTTTATTACTGTTGTAGGATATTTGTTCTTCCTTGAGCTGGAAAAACTATTGGAGAGTTAGATTCTCCTTGAATGCTCTAGGCTGTGCCTTGTACTCTTCAAGATATAGACTTAGAGTCTCATGAGTTTCAGGCTCCAAATTTCTTCTATCTCCATACCATTCACTTTCCTCCTCAAAGAAAGAGGGCATAGTAGATATTTGAGGAGCTCTATGATTCTCTGGTCTTTTTTGATGTTGATAAGAAGTATTGGGACCTTATTCATTTTGAAACCTTCTTGAGGTTTATCTTTCCCTTTCTCTCTTTATTTCATTGATCTCCTTCGAGAGATCTTTCATAGTTCTAAAGAAAGATGTAGCAAAACGTAATCCCTCCATTATTTAAATATCTCTACTATTTGATTCTCATGTGATGTCGAGAATTTTCACAAGCTGAGCCAAAGATCATGCTCTGATACCACTATAATATCCCAAAAGGGAGAATGCAGTAATACAAAAACACACTATTTGTAACAACATGTTATGTACACATAAGTTATGAACAACACATAATTATCCAGAATAGGTGAGGCATTTTATTATATAGGAGATGGATTATAGATACAACAGTGCATAAAATAGAAGCACTCAGGCCAAAGAAATGACCTAAAATGACCCTAAAATCATGCCAAAGAAGGCAGTGCGTAACTAGAGCTGTTGGAAGCTATATACTACGTTGTCCCTTCAGCTGATGATGGTCTTACAACTTTTGGATGAAAGGGAAAGTGTATATCTATGGTGCTCTAGAGCTCTGATGATGCCACGGTTGCATATCTGGGCATTATGATGGAAACCCAAGATAACCCAGAAAGGAAATCAAGATCTAAGAAGATCGGAAATTCACCCTCCTAGGATTTGATCCCTTGAATGTTGGATTATGCATATATGAAGCATAAAATGATGTAATATGGCTGAAATGTGTTATGGATCAGATCTATGCTTTGAGGGTTGATCCCTCCTTCATATCTCCAAGCTAGAAGCTTGAGATCTAGCTTCTTCTTTCTCCTCTAAAGATGACAACTGCTACATACACAACATATGGAATAATTGTGCTGTCTAGGAGGGAGAGGTTGATTCCTACTACAAAATATGTCTATCCAACTCAAAAATGATGGAAATACAAAGTACAAAGTGAGGGGAAGATCCCTCACAGGATTTCCAGTTGAAGTAATTGAAATTGCCCTCCTCCAATGGATCTACAGGACTGGATTGCACAATCCTTGATGGGATTGCTACTGCACGGAGGTGTGATATGTTTGTCCTGATTCCTGGTATGGATATGAAGCACTGGAAGGCTGATCTTGAAGCTCAAGGTGCAAGGATGAATCCTCCACCAGTTCCTCAGCTGAAATACTGTAGGACAACTTCCTCCTCTCAAACCCTAATGCAGGAAAGCATAATTCCTGAAGATGTATGGGTTGTAGAGAGTTGGAAAAATGTGGCACCAATTCTTGATGATGAATGGTAGCTCATAAATTTAACCTTCCCAGGATTATGGCACTCAAAATCCCCCATGAGTAAGGGTGGGATTCCTGCTCGGGAACACCTAGTGCTAAACTGTTAAGTCCCTATATTAATAGTATAGTCCCTTATTTTTGTTAGTATAACCCCCTTATTGTTACTTTTGTACCCCTATAACCCCAATATTATTATTATTGTGCCCTTACATTATTATTGTTAGGTCGGCTAGGATTATATTGTGACTCCATGGACTCCTATATATAGAAGGAGGTTTTGTCATTTGTATCATCCAAAAATTGTTCATTTGTGTAATGTAAAGGAGGTTTCCCCCTCAAAGTGTCTTATTCCTAAGGTGTTGATCTCTCTTTTGTTCTATTTTTGGAGTAGGTTTCATAACATTTGGTATCAAAGCTTTGGATTCTAGGGTTTCACTGCTCCAAACAGGACATTGTCGCATTTTCTCTATAAATTTTGTTCTACGAAGGTTCACAAGCTGAATATTTTATAGATAAAATACGAAATACTGAGGAATGTCTTGTATAAATTTCGGATCTTTTTTCGCAATATTTTCGGAGATATGATCTGTGGAAGTTAGGGTTTTTTCAGGATCCCAAATTTCACCTAAACAAGTCATCGTGGAATTTTCTCTATAAATTTTTTTATATGAAGGTTCAGAAGCTGAAATTTTTATAGATCTAAGGAAAAATATTGAGGAACATCATTTAAAAATTTCAGATCTTGGTTCCCAATATTTTTGTAGATATTATCTGTGGAAGTTTGGGTTTGTTTAGGCTCCCAAATTTCATCTCAAAGAGGTTACCGTGGGAAAATCATCATAAATCTCTCTCTAAGCATCAGATTGGAATTCTGTAAAAAGAGAATGCAAGTACATGAATTTTAGTTTCTTATGTATCAATTTTAGAGCCGAATGAGGAAATCGCGACACATGGCACATCATAAAATTCGCTCTACTGAACTAGTCAATAATTAGGTCATTGTCGAAGATTGGGCATAACTTTTCCTGTGAGAATCCAAATCAGGTCAGACCTATGACATTTTAAAAAAGATTCATAGCGCTACTACAAAGCCGAATTTCATTTATTTAAGATCTGAAACTATAGAGATAATTCAGTTTCAATATCAAGCTCCTCAAAAGTAAGAAAAAAGTGTGTAATTTTTTTCAAATTTCATATGTCTTGTGTGAAAAAGTAGTTTGAAGTGATTCCAAGGGCATATTGAAGCATAAATATCAGTATTGGTTTCTAAAATGCCAGCTAAAAAGAATTCAATACCAATTAAGCCTTTAGAAGGCTCTACTATGACTCATAAAGATGAAGAAGTGCAACATGACATATCAAAATTACAAGAGCAAGTGCTCCACATTTCACTCTCACAAAGAGCAACAAAAAATGAAATGGAAGTTTTGAAAAAGGCATGGAAGCTAAGATGGATGTTTTGAAGAAAGGCATGGAAGGTTTGAAGAATGACATGGAAGCTAAGATGGATGGCATGGAAGCTGACATGGAAGCTAAGATGGATTACATGGAAGCTAAGATCGATGAAAAAATGAAAGACAACATGGAAGACACGAAGAATGATATAAAAGAAGACATGGAAGGTTTGATGACAAGGTTAATAGAAGAAATGATTCCTAATGGCATAAATATGGTAGAGGAAACTCATGATGAGAACAAAATAAATGTTAATCGTGATTTCATAAACTCTAATGTTGTATTGAGGAACCACCATATTTCAAAGATGGATATGAGGAAGTTTGATGGCAAGGGTCCCATAACATGGATACTACAGATGGAGAAATATTTTGATCTCAATAATGTGAAATACACACAAAATGTATGCATTGCAACTTTACATTTAGAAAAAATACATTTGTATGGTATCAATGACTTTTCTCCTGTAAAAAAATTGTCACTTGGTCAATTTTTACGGAGGAAATGACAAAACATTATGAGGATACAAAGAGAAACACCTTTTTTAGCCAATTGATAAATCTCAAACAAAAGGGTTCAGTGGTGGAGCACATTCAAGACTTCCAAAAATTGAATATAAGGGTAACTGATATTCTAGAGGAACACAGGATTTATGTCTTCATAGGGACTTTGAAGGATAAAATCCAACATGAAATTCGCATTTTGGAACTTGATTCATTGGAGAAGGAATTTAGGTTGGAAAGAAAAATTGAATGTAAAATTATGGCGACAAGGAAGCCTAGCACTCACATCTATAAATATGGAAGTGTTGCTACTCCTAGAATTCCACAACCTACAAGGTTGAAACCACAACAATTGGAAGAAAAAAGAGCAAACAGGATTTTCTACAGTTGTGATAGCAAATACACTAAAGGCCATAAGTATGTCGAGAAGAAATTATTTTACATAGATTGTGAAGAGGAGGGAGAAAATGAACAAGAAACTTTAAAAGAAGAGGAAATACACTAGGAACCAACCCTGGAAGAAGAAGAAATGAGTCTGACCATATCGTCTAATGCATTGGACCACTCCTCATACTCTCAATATAGAAGGAAATATCAAGAAGAAAAAGGTAATAGTGTTGATTGATTCGGGTAGTACCCATAATTTATTAATTTTAATGTAGCCAAGGAATTTACCCAGCACCAGAATGTCAAGTGATGGTTGCAAATGCAAGAACTATAAATTTCTTTGGAAAATGCCATAATATCAAGCTAACCATGGGGAAATATGTACTGAATAGTCCAATTATTTCCATTCCAATGGGAGGTGTTGATGTTGTACTAGGAGTAAAATGTTTACAATCTTTGGGGACGATAGCTTTTAATTTTCAAGAAATTTTCTTGAAATATTTTTCGGAAGGAAAGGAAATCAAATTCAGGGTATCGTAGGGAAGCCAGGAAAGATAATAAGCTCTAATGTCATGAAAAAGCTTCCGAATAAAGAACAACGAGGTGTAATTGCACAAGTATGCTCACTAGAAGTTCCAACATAAAAATCATATATTTCTCCAGATCTCCAAAAAGTCTTGGACAATCATGTCAAGGTGTTTGAAACTCCCAAAGGACTCCCACCTATTTGTGATCATTATCATGTTATTCATTTGATTCCAGGAATTGTTCCTCCAAACATTAGGCCTTACAAATATCTTTATGTCCAAAAGAGCGAAATTGAACATATGATTGCAAAAATGTTAGAGGCTGGTATAATTCAACCTAGTCAAAGTTTTTTCTTTGCTCCAGTAGTATTGGTTCACAAGAAGGATGGATCATGACGCACGTGTCCGGATTATAGGGAGATCAATAAGCTCACTATTAAAGAAAAATTTCCCATTCCTGTAATTGATGAATTACATGGAGAAATTTATTTTAAAAAATTGGATCTTCTTCAGGATATCACCAAATTAGAATGAAGACTAAAGATATTCCGAAAATAGCATTTCAAACTCATGAGGGTCATTATGATTTTTTGTTCATGCCTTTTTCCCTTACCATTTCACCTTCTACATTTCAAGGGTTGATTGATTTCTTTTTCAAACCCTTCCTTAGAAAATTTTTGCTAGTATTGTTTGATGACATACTAATCTATATTAGGTCTTGGAAGGATCATGTTCAACATGTTGAAAAGGTGCTCAAACTATTGGAGGAGAAAAAAGTATATGCAAAAACATCCAAATGTTTATTTGAAGTACAATAGGTGGAATATATGGGTCATATTGTATCTCACGAGGGTGTTAAGGTAGACCCTAACAAAATTAAAGCCATTAAGGAATGGAAAGTCCCTGCAACCATAAAGGAGTTGCGAAGATTTATCGGGTTAATAGGGTATTATCGCAAGTTTGTTAAGAATTATGGGAGAATAGCAACACCTCTAACAACATTATTGAATAAATATGCATTTCCATGGACTCTTGGCCTTTGAACATCTTAAAGAGGCAATGTGCCTAGCACCAGTCTTAGCTATGAAAAACATCACAAAAACCTTTATTGTGGAATGTGACGCCTCAAGAAATGGAATTGGTGTTGTTTTAATGCAAGAAGGAAGACCCATTTCTTTTGAAATTCATGAAATAAAATGAAATTATTTACAGAAAGCTATTTATGAGAATGAAATGTTGGCAATACTACATGCACTAAAGAAATGGCGACCTTACCTAATGGGAAGATAGTTCAAGGTAAAAACTGATCATGATAGCCTTAATCCATTTTTGGAACAAATACTATCTTCAGAAAAGCAACAAAAATGGGTCACAAAGATGTTGGGTTATGACATTGAAATCATCTACAAAAAAGGGAAGCTAAATGTTGTTGCAGATGCACTCTCAAGAAAGCATGAAGAGGTGGAAGCATTGTTTTATGCCATTTCTATTATCCAACCAGATTGGATAACCGAGGGAAGGGATGAATGGAAGAAGGACAAAGAAGCATGGACACTCATTCAAAAGTTGCAATAAGATCCTAGTACATCTGATACATTTAGTTGGAAAATGATTCATTATGGTACAAAGATCGCTTATATATTTTCAAGAATTCCCAACTAAAACAAAAGATTCTTTTGGAATTGCACACTTCTCCTTTTGGTAAGTGATAGAGATCCCATTTTTACTGGAAAATTTTGGACGGAATTACTTTCTTTTTTAGGTACTCAACTAGCTCATACCTCATCTTATCATCCTCAATCTGATGGTCAAACTGAGATAGTGAATAATTTTTTGGAAGGATATTTCCGTTGTTTTATATCGGATAAGCAAACACAATGGGTCAAGTGGTTACCTCTCGCTGAATGGTGGTATGACACTTCCTTCCATACTGCAGCAAAAATGACCCCAGTTATGGCACTTTATGGATATCATCAACCATCCATCACATATTATTTAAGAGAAAATTCAAAGGTTTAAGCAGTGGAAGATCACATCGAGCATCAACAAGAAGTTCTCCAACTCTTAAAGGATAAAGTAAATTTGGCACAAAATCCAAGGAAAGAACAGGCAAATCAACATTGCAGTGAGAGAAATTTTGATGTAGGAGACTAGGTATTTTTACAGCTACAACCATACACACAAATGTCCCTCAAGCAAGCCAATAAGGATAATAAATATTTGTGAAAGTACTATGGTCCTTAGAAGGTGTTGCAAAATATTGCTACTATGGCATACAAATTGAAGCTTCCTGCTTCTTCGCGAGTACATCCAGTTTTCCATGTTTCATGCTTAAAGAAGGTTATAGGGGACAAAATTCCAGTTCAAAAAAATATTGCTAGAAATTGATGAGGAAGGAAAAATCATATTGGAACCTGAAGCAGTCACAGAAACAAGAACTCGACAGCTACGAAATCGATCAATTTCAGAGTATCTCATCAAGTGGAAGAACTTACCCACTAAAGATTCTACATGGGAGGATGAGAGTTTTATACAAAAGCATCCAAAGCTACTCAAGCATTGAGGACAACACTTTTTTGAAGGAGAGGGGCATGTTAGGTCCCTTTATTACTAGTATGGTCCCTTATTGTTGTTAGTATAACCCCCTTATTGTTATTGTTGTACCCATGTAACCCCAATATTGTTATTATTGTGCCCTTACATTATTATTTTTCTGTCAGCTAGGATTATATTGTGACTCCATGGACTCCTATATATAGAAGGAGGATTTTTAATTTGTATCATCCAAGAATTGTTCATTTATGTAATGTAAAGGAGGTTTCCCCCTCAAAATGGCTTATTTCTAAGCCGTTGATCTCTCTTTTCTTCTATTTTTGGAGTTTTTCTCATAACATAAACATCAATGCAGAATTAGCTAAATAACATAAGCATGCATAGAGATGTCAAATGAAAAATCTGGATCTAAACAGATCTCAAATAAATTATACAAAGCCTACCTCCAATGTTGCCTAAATCTTCATTATATATATTGTGAGTCTTCCCATCCCTTGGCCCACCTCATAATTGTGTTGCACATGTGGACATAGGTCTCCATGTAGACTACGCTATCTCTTCATGATATCCATGATCTCTGCATTTAATTTTCACCTTCTCAATCATGGAGTGTGCACTAATGCACCACTTCCTCCATCATCTCATCATTTATTTCTCTATGATCTTACTTTGATTCCTCCTAGATATTATTTGACTCCTTCATCTCTCCATGTTATTTCTTATTAATGATGTTTGATCTCCACTCTTTGATTCATTAATGAGCTTCTCCAATATTCCATGATGTGTGTTTAATAGCGAATTAACCATGTTCACACTCTTAGGAGTGGGTTGATTTATCATAAGGAGTGATGGGTCCCTCCACCCATTTATTTACTTAGTTAAGAAAAATAAGTAAGAACTCTAATATTCCAATAAACAGATGTAAAATTTGGAATATTACACATTCACACAAAAGAAGACACTAGTACCCTCCATACACCATAAAAATAGCATGAATTTTCTCTTGATAAGAAACAAAAAACCATGACGAAAATTCTTCCACCATGCAACGTTGATGACACACGACACCATATATGATTCATCTCATCATGCATGGGAACCATGACTCGTGTTGTCTGCTCATATTTACCTGGTGTCGAGACCACTCCAACTACACAACATTAGTAGTACCTTCGATGGTGCAAATCCAACCCATCTATACCCTATCAACCTCATATGGTTCCACGACATCGACCATAGAATCATATTCATGTCTGTCGACTAGCACTGTTAGGCCCAAACCAATTCCTCATGACCTTGCACAACCCAATTTTCCCTTAGAAATCTTGTTTCACTATGATGAATATATTTAGAGGCCATGATATAACCATATTGTCCATGGGACTCAATGCATCATCGCTCATTTTTTATTTAAGAAAAATCATTCGTTCCTAGAAGCCCAAAAACCCAAGATATTTACGCGATTGAATTCAAAGAGTTCCTTCAATAAAGGAAGTTATATTCATTCAAGAACCCTATCCAGCACCTGATGCATTTTAAGAAGGGAATATTTCAAATATTTCACCAACCATTAAGGTGAATATCTCAAGAGAAAAACTGTTGAGATTAAACAAGAAATTTTTTTTGGCACCCATGATCCTAGTGAAAATTAAGCACCTACACTAGGGTGGGGTCCACATGCTAATTTTAAATACATGTCTATTTTTACTATCCCTTAATTTATATGGACATGAAACTATAATCTATTCTCACTGTGGACTTGAAAATAGTTAACTGAAGTCGCAAATCAGTTAGCTAAGTGAATTTCGAGTTAGAGGTTGGTTGGTTGGACATGTAGAACAATTCTAGTGTAACTGAGTGATTCTAGTTGTAACAGAGTTGGAAGTGTAGTGGTGCATGAGTTTGTGCAAGTTGTAAATAGTTTAACTCTATTAAGTGAGTTAAACTTAGTTGTGCTAGTTGTAGCTGAAGATACACCAGTGAGAGATGAAGTGAATTAAATATTAATTAATACACATGTAGTGATCTCACATGCAACTGAATATTTACTATTATTAACTGCATGCATGTCAGATCTAGTGGAGACCGAGTTGAGTTCTACTTGAAAGGGAAGATAAATATAAGTTGTGACATTATCTTCTTGCACAAATGCAAGCACACAAACATTGGTTGTGCCCATGATACTTGTGCAATCAAGGCAGGAAAGAATGCATCAATTCAAGATTTATTTCAGCAGGGATTGCGCAGTGAAGAAGGCTATCTGGAGATAGTAAATTGGATAAGGTATTTGCCAATTTTTGTATGATAGTGTGAGACAATTAACTAATGTACTGAGGGATCTTGTGAGAAGAGTTTTGTATCTAATTGTTTCATGATCCATGATATAATATACAATAGAATATAGTGGGGTTTTTAGCTATAAGCTTTCCCCAGGAAATTATTTGTGTTCTGTATGATTGATCTTTCTTCATGTTCATGTGATTGGCGATTGTATTTTAAATTCCATAAAAAATTTGTAGAATCGATGCAATATTTAACTTTAGTACATTGTTATATTAAGTGAATCCAAGATATACATGCTTTTTGTGTAATTTCTACATGGTATCAAAACACATGAAATTGCAAAAGTGACTCAGGATCTGAGTTTGTGACTGGATATAATTCAAATTTGCAGAAAGAATTTCTTGCTGCTACATCTGATTCAAGATCGAAATGGATCTCAGTGGCTTGAGGTTAGAGTATGCAATCGAGGGAAGCTCGAACTACATCTATTGGAAGGACTTGCTAGAGGCAGTACTCAAAGGCAATGGATTGAAGGAATTCATTGAAAAATATGTTCCTAAGCCATATGCTGGAGATGCTACCAATCTTGATGCATGGGAAAAGACGGTGGCAAAGGCGAGGAGGATCTTATTGGAGGGAGTACAAGACCACATTGTCTTAAGCCTCCATTAGAAAGCCACACCATATTCTATGTGGAAGGCTTTGACGAATCTATTCCAAAGCAGTAGCGACTATGGGAAATATGCACTCAAAGATAAACTCAAGAAGATCAAGATGGAAAAGGGTGACACCATTCCAAAGTATCTCACAAATTTTGTCCAATGTCAGGATGAACTGGGGAGTATGAGAATAACACCAGTTGATGATGATTTTGTGAGTTTGGCTCTCCTAGGACTTGATAAGAGTTTGCATAGTTATGAAGAATCTGTAAATGGATGAGAAACATTTCCGAATTGGGAACGAATGTGGTTGGATCTGTTGCAGGAGGAGTTCAGGCGAAACACCAGAGATGGCTCTTCATCAAAGCATGATGATGAAGAGGATTTTGATTTGGCTGCCAAGCTAAAGAAGGGGAAGGGGAAGGGGAAAAAATTCCATTCTAAACCCAATTATAAAGGCAAGAAGTAGGACATGTCCAGGGTGAAGTTTTTTCACTATCACAAACATGGGCATTTTGCTACTAACTGACCACAAAAGAAGAAGAACAAGAAGGTTGTTGGATCTGTGACTAGTGAGGCCCTTGCATCGCAATTTGAGCTTGATTTATCCTTTATTGCATGCATGGTGTAAAGTTCATTGCGATCGGTGTGGTATTTGGATAGTGGCTTTTCCTTTCACATGACAGGAGATGTAATGTCCCAAATGGGAAATTTCTACAATCTTGTCCTCAATGATGCTGTATAAGGAAGAAAGTGTGAAATTAAGTAGAAAGGGGGCTGAGATCCCATTTTTAATTCATAAAAAACTCCTCTTCCAGACTATGAGCTCAAAGAAATAAGCCTAGAAGGCTTATACAGATCTCCCAAAAGTGGATCTCTCAGAAAATGCTCAAATAAAGAGATTACAGCAATACATGAACATAATCATCAAAATATGCCAAACTGAATACAAAAAAATATGAAATATATTACAGGCATCATGTACATTAGTATATCAACAAAAATATACAGAAATATGATGAGGAATACTCCCCTCATTCAATGAGAATCCACCTCCAATGAGTCAACAATGAGATACAAGAGATGCAGCAACTGCATAAAATGCCGGAGAGCAGTGACAGCGCTGTCTCTAAAAGTGTAGCTACTACTATATATATTAGTACATGAAATATTACTGAAATATAGAAATAAATTCCCAAGAATAGAAGAATAGAAATAAATCTAGGAGAGATTGCTAGAAATGCCGGAAAATGTATGAATGTGACAATTTCACTTGTCATTGCAACTGAATCAAAAAAAAAAAAAAAGCTATGGAAGATCTGAAATAGTGATGCCCTCCTCTGATAATGTTCTTCAGCAGAAGGCTGATCCCTCTACTCAAGAACAA
Source organism: Pinus albicaulis (assembly GCA_034641835.2). Taxonomy (NCBI): domain Eukaryota; kingdom Viridiplantae; phylum Streptophyta; class Pinopsida; order Pinales; family Pinaceae; genus Pinus; species Pinus albicaulis. The sequence continues at coordinate 1,410,589,914 of CM076570.1, read as the reverse complement.
ACCTCCTGATGAGCTCAAATGGCTCTCCCAGAATCTGCCTCTGAAAATAACGCAGTATCTGCCCAAGACTGCGCTGTGAGAGATGGTGAGTGTTTGGACTAGTTCCAAAGTTCTAAAAATAAGCTCAAGAGTCACCTCATCTGCTCCTCCAAAGAATATGCAAGATCTCCCCTGAAGAATAAGCCAAAGGATGGATCTATAAGTTCCTTTGTTGCTGCACCCAGCAACACAACGTTAATCTGCTGCAGAAATAACGTTGTAGCTGCAGAGAGAATCTTGGCCAAATGTCAGAATGATGAAATGAAGCTCAAACCCTCTCCTTCCTTGAGGATGAGGTAGGGATTCCCGACCGGGAACACCCTTGGGTGAAGAACAATACAAACCTTGCTAAACAACCCGGGGATGCAAGTCTTCGCAGACCCTATGAAAATGATAAGCCAAATGCATCATTAAAATGGGCTGCCATCTCCTCCTTATAAAGAAAAGGAACCTTTATCACCATGGGTCCCATCCACACTTTCTTCTAGCTCAAGCAAGTGAAGCCTCCACTAAAACTACGTTGTCCAAGTAGGTGCAATGTATCTAGATAGTTTTAGTTGACTTGGTCAAAATGACTAGATCCTTCTTGATCCAATCTTGTTCACACCATGTGGTGCTCAATCCAGCTACTTTATTATCCCTCCTTTCACACAAGGAGTGTTATTTCTCCATTAAAAGGGGTTAATGTGCCTCCTTACCCATTTTATTTAACAAAATGAAAATATGAAATTACAAATTGGTGCCAATGGTGCACACCAAGAGATATGTGTCTTCCCCCACAAACCATCATAGAAATGGCCACTCCCATTGTTGCAATGGGCCACAAATACATCATATTAAGGAGAATAAGGAGATGTGATCATCCCTATCTCATCAAGCTGATCATATAATGTAAAGAAAGGTAAACCAAAATGAGAAAATATACCTTCTTTACCATGTACTCTGGTCCTTGAGCTGAAATGGCTCATCTGAATGGTCTCCCTCACCTCAAATGAGTAGGGAAATGGTTGTTCCAACCTCTCAAAAATTATCCGGGCTATGCATATGTCCTTATGCTGATATAAATCATGTTGAATTCCCTCCCGAATGAACTCTTCTAGCAAAGCAAAGTATGCATCATAGTGCATAGCTAGAAAGTCCATATGTGCTGCATGCAATAATTTCTCCTTGAGACTAGAAACTCTAGCCAAGGAGACCCTGCCATAATAATATATGATCACATCATCCGTCATGTATTTGTCATCTCCCTCCTGGTCATCAAGAAACATGCATGCACCAAGATCGTGGGAATACTCAACCCAAAGCTGTGTCCTCCAACCTGGATCCATCCTCCTCATAGACAATGATGGTGATCTAAAATATGATGCTCCCCTCATGCTGCTACCTACTACTTTGACATCCCCTATGCCAAACTCATCCTCCAAAATGCTGTCATGCCAATCATGCAGCTGCTCATGCTAAAATAATAATGGTGATCCTGGGAAGCTAGTTTCCCATAAGAAACTGTCATCCAAAAGGAATCTATTGATCCTGGGAAATTTAAGCATGAGTAACCTCCATCTACTCCCATGTGTGAAAGAGTCCTTACCCAAAGGAAGTATCCTCATCGTCATCAAATATGTGGATCAGTCATCCTGAATCATGAATATCCAATCCTCCAACCTTGCAGCAAACTCTGTCAGTGCAGTACAATAGATGAGAGTGGGTGATGCTGAAAAGGAGAGAGTGTCGCTCTCTCTTCCCTGGGTCTATCCCAAACTCTCTGCATTGTACTGTACTCCTCTAATGTCTTCACCTCTCTGGAATCCAAGAGTGGTGAACCAATTGACAAGATGTCTCTCATCAACTCTAGATCGGGTGACCTCCCAGGTGGAATGCCTCCATATAGTAAGACATCAAGCTCGAAAGTGGACTGTATGTATAAGAGGAATGATTTGTCCCTCTCTTATTTTCATTTTACAGTCTCTCCCTCATGTGTAAATACCTTCTGGAATAGATAAGGGTGCTTCAACCCTTGCTTTTGATCCTTCTCTTTCTCCCCCATCTCACAATCCCCATAAGTTGCTGCAAATAACTCTGGAATTGTGCCATGGTTCCCACATGTTAAAATACATGGAATCCCTTGCATACAAACAAGGACTCCTCTCATAGAAGCAATGGCTCCCCTATCATCTCCATGTGGTGTTGGATTTGCCTCCAGTATGACAGTGCTATGGATTCTATCATGCACATTCTTTTCATCAATATGTGAGTATGTCTCCCCTTTAATGAGAGACCATGGATTTTGGTCTTCTTCTGAAAGAGGGATCTCCATGTCATCACAAATAGAAGAGTGCCCTTCATATAATAGGGACCTTTCCTTTAGCATGTCATCATACACATTTTCATCCCTTTCAGAAATATGGAATGGAGTTTGTTTCATGGTTTTCTCCAATGCATGCAAAGTGTTTGATGTTTTGTTACAAAGAGATTCACAATGATTTTCATCAAATTCCCTCACCAACTGTTACACCATTTTTTTGGTCATCTAACCTATTATTATTAGATGAACCCAAGTACACCATGTAAGACCAATTTTACTCTAAGTAAAATTGCTTTCACCATATAAAATAACTTATTTGGTCATATTTAACCGAAAACAAAGAAATTAATTAAATAAATCCTTATTTATTTAATTATTTCCTAAGAACAAGTTATTTAAATTATTATTTAAATAATATTCTTAGTTAAATTTGACTAAATCATCCATAAATAATTAAATAAACCATTATTTATTTAATTATATTCCCATCATTCCCCTAAAATGATAAATAAATCATTTATTTATTTATTATTTATAAATAAAGGAATTGACCCAAGTCAAGAATCCTTTTCCCTCCAACAAATATAATAAAATATTCCTAAAGGTGCTTCTAGAATTCGATTAATAATATTTTATTCATGCACCGAGTTCTAGACCGCCCCAATATTTTGTTATAAATAGGGGGGTTTTCCCCATTCATTAGTCACCTTCATTGCATTAGATCACTCTGGATCTACTCTTGGTCACCATTTTCCATTTTGCTTTGTGAACTCCCACTGAGTTCTATGTTTGCTTTTTTACACCCATAAGAGAGAGAAATGTTAGATCTGAAACACTGAGGACTTTCAAGAACCCATCCGATTGAGGAGAACTGGAAGACACCTTTCTTGTTTTCCTCTCAGGTGCCCCATTCTTTAATATAATACAAAATTCTTTCAAATACATTCTTCTTGTCTTATCCATTGGATTTATGGAGCCATATTATATTTTATCTGCTTAATGTCTTTTGTGCTTAGATCTCAATTTGTGCAGCAAACTTAAAGATATTTTGCATCCATAATCAATGTTAGGGCTATTTTTTATGCGTAGCTAAAGTGATCTTTTACGACGAAAGATTCATACTAACAATTGGCGACTCCACACGGGTTTTCTTTTGCGACCACTGTGGTTTTATATATTCCTGCATATCCAGCTGTTTCAGACCCTAGGGTTTCTCTCCCCTTTTCTATTTTTCTTATTTTTATTGTTTTTTTCACCCCTAAAACCCTCAAATAGTCAAATTTTTAACTTCCGTGTGTTTCTGGCCTTATTGCGCAGGTGACAGACATCAGCCGCAGCTGAGACGACAAATTTTTCTGAAATCTGACGCCAAGAGAGCCGGATTTGCAGGTCGCACTTATCGGCCCAAAAAGTGCGACCTAAGCCTCAAGATGCACTTTTCTGCCCTAAACCTGTGACCTGGACTGAAAACAGGTCAGAACCTGCGACCTGCACTTTTTCTGCAAATTTTTCAGCACTTTTTCTGGGTTTGTCTGAAGCTTCTGTCAGGTTTTTCCAGCCTTTGTCTCTGCCCGTTTGGACCTGTTCCTGATCTGATTCACTCAACTAAGAGGGAATATTTCCCCTTAGGGCTCTATTACCCTCCACTTTTTGTGGACGAGTCTTTACTATTTCAGAAGTCTGAATTTCCAGCGTTTCAACCCTCTTTTTCTCCGATCTGATACCTCCTTTTCAGATCCCTTTAGATCATCTCTTCTCCCTCTCAAAACCACCTCATATTGTTTTGTTTGGGTTCATTTCTAAGGCCACCACCTTGTCTCTCCTATCTTTAGCTGATCTCCTCCTTTTTAGCAACAACCTTGCCTCTGCTTCTTTTTTGTTCTCTGCACCACTTTTCAGCAGATTTACCCTTTAGATCCCAGTCCCTCCGGACCTTAGATCTATTGGCATATTTTTAGCATGCTTTGCCTAGTTTTTTCCCTCTTGTAGACTATTTTTGAGAGACCCGCCTTTTTGGGTTAGATTGCTGCATCATTAGTTACTAATTTTCTGTTCTTTCAGTCTTATTTACTGCAAATTTCTTTTCCATTACGTAGCACACTTTTTCTTTTATTCTCAAAACGTCTGGGTTTAAACAATTAAAATTAACGCACGCCACACACTGACCCTAAGCGAAGAAGCGTCTGGTTAACACTACCTGGAAAAGACTTTAAAATCAATTGTCACTGCACCTCTCTGCCCTTGACCTCACTTGATTTTGTCCCCCCCTGCCCTTGTCGGTTTCTCTTCTTCCTGTCATCATTGCGCCCCCAAGGCGCCTCTCCCGGAGACTTCTTGGCCTTCATCCTTAGTTTCCGATTGGTCAACTTCCTCCTTCCCGTCGTCATCGAGTAAGTCTTTCCCCAATTCCACACTCCGACTCTTCCTTTGATTGTTCGGGTTCTCCCCCTACTCCTGGTTCTCCCCCTGTCACTTTCACCATGTCTACCTCAGGGCCAACCACTAACAGTAACCCCAGTACTACTGCTGGGTCTGTTTCCAGTGGAACCACCTCGGGACCTACCTCGACTGCCCCATTACTCCCTTATATGGCCGGCCTTAGTCTCCCCGACTTCAATCAGCTAATCAATGATCCTATCTGCCATGATGTTAGTTGGCCTGCTATGCCAACAAAGCTCCCCTCCAACATTCCCAAATTTGAAGGCCTTGCTAGTGAAGATCCCTCCAACCATATTCGATCCTTCCATATGTGGTGTTCCTCCAATTCCATCACCGACGACTCCATTCATCTTAGATTATTCCAACGCACGCTTACAGGCGAAGCTTCTAAATGGTATGTTGAGCAAGCCACCTCCTGCCATACCACTTTTGTGACCATTTCCCAAGCCTTTTTATCTTATTTCCAGCTCCCCCTCTGATACAACACTGGTACCGAGCTTTTAACCTCTTTCCATCAATCCTCTTCGACCCGCCTTTCTGCTCATGTCCAGGAATGGCGGCGAAGACGGAGCTTGTGTCGCGCTCACCCCTTTGAAGATTGGGTTTACATGGACTGGTTCCTCCACTCTCTCTTACCTCCCATTGGCAAAGATGTCGCATCCCATTTTTCCCAAACCGAATAAGCCGCCCTCCAAATAGCCTTGAAGTATGACCTTATCTATGCCCAATCTGGTTATGTTTATACCATCCTCCCTAACCTTCCCAAACCCGATGGACCTAATGCCTCGGGGGCCTCTCACTCTGCCAACGGTATTGTTGGAGCCCTGTCACATACCTCTGCCCAACCTCTTCTGGGCCATGGTTTTCCTCCTGGGGCCAGCTCCTCCAGTGTTTTTTCCCCTCCAGGTAGCATGTATTCAGGCTACGGCATGCCTCCTCCTTTTGCCCACCCTCCTGCTTACCTTACTGCTACCCACCCTACTCCTTATCCATATTCGCAACCTGGTGTCCCAGCTCCTCCAGCATTTGGACTACCCACTCCCTTGCCTTCTCCACCCCCACAACCGCACTTACTACCCCCTCCAGGGCAAGTATTTGCACAATAGGGGGCACCTAATTTTCCTCCTTCTCAAAGAAGGAGAAGAGGCAATCTCTCCGCTTCTGGTAATCGTGGATACACTCCTTCCAGTATTGACTCTACCACTGCCAATCAGTCACAGGGCCCTCAGTCTAAGCCAGACAGGCCGCTTAGCACCAATAAGCCCTGTTCTTGTTGCAGTGTTTATGGTCACTACACTCACGATTGTCCTTTATTACTGCAAATTCGGTAGATGTGGGAATCTCATGCCACTGTGAGGGGGCAACATTCCTCCCCTACTACCCCTCCCACCCCCGTTACTTCTCAACTTGCTGTGTTTACCGATCCTTTCCCACAACAAGGATTCGTGGCCACTCAACCACCTCATTCCCCGGTAACCACTCAACCTCCCCCTTCTGGTTCCTCTGATTACTAGATTCTCATGATGGCCTCTGACCCACCTCTCACTGTCGACCTCAACCTTCAAACTCGGTCCCGTCCGTATTCCACACCTCTTGTTCCGTCCGTCTCTGAGTCTCCATTTTTAGGTCCTACAGAGCCTCTATCGACACCCAATGGCCCCTTGAAACTCCCTCCACCCAAAGCCAAGGTCCATCCCAAGACTCCTAAGGGACCATTACGCTGAAATGCTGCCTCTAGTCGGGCTTCCCATTCATACAACATAGTATATGATCTGGCCCAATCTCCTGCTGCCATTTCAACACTGGAACTCCTCCAGTCGTGTCCTTCTCAAAAGAGGGCTCTACTATCTACCGTGGGTGCTGTAGATCCTTTTGATGACCAATTGATTGTTTTCGATGCCCGTCAGTCAGACCATCCCCCTCTCCCTCCTTCGGTTGCTTTCCAAATCCCAGTCAAAGTCTGCAACGCCAACGTTGCTCGATGTATTATTGATGAGGGGGCATCTACCTGCGTAATTTTCGCTTCGGTTTGGAAACAACTCGAATCCCCTGAACTGGCCCCTTCCACCATCACCCTTTGTGCATGGGATGGCCATGCCTCCCAGCTCATTGGCCTATTCCGTAATTGTCCTATCACCCTTGCCGGCAAGACGGTTTGTGTCGACGTTGAAGTTATCGAAGCCCCTCTTGACTACAACATCCTTTTGGGGCGTAGTTACACCTATGCCATGTCTTTCGTCCCATCCGCAGTGCACCGCAAGATTTTATTCCCTCATAATGGAAAGATAGTCACCATTGACCAACTGACCTACCATGAACCCAAATCTCAGACCTCCCCTAAGTCCACCATCTCTATTGTCACCAACATGCAAACAGTTGATTCTTTAACCAATGTTTCCCCTGGCGTCTACAAAGACTCCTCATTGCTTGGAACTTTCCCAGGTCCTCCTCCTCCTCCTGTATTTGATCCCATCTTGGCGAATGTTTGCATGATGCAATCATCTCAGGTTGCCCTTCCACAACCTACTTCGGCTAGTCAGCAACCTCACCCTTGTCCGCCGCACCCTGCTCCTAGCCCTTTGCCTCAATCGACTGAACCTCTCTCGCCTAGACCTTCCCATCCACCTCACACTCAGGAACCTCCCTACCCTCTTGAGTCGGTTCCCCCAGGTCTCCACCATATGGGAGCCATCCCCCCTGGTCATTACCCCGCCGGTCAAATACCTTTCCTTGGCCACCCCGGCATCTATTCGATTCCCGTCATGGCCACCCTTTCCCTCCCTAATTTAACCTTGGGAATTCTAGTATGGTATCTTACTCCTCCAACCGAGACCCCACCAGGCCACCCCAAACCATACATAGTCGTGACACCAGTGCAACCGATTCCCTTCGCTCCTTCCACCACCACAGTGCCCCTAGCCCCTTCGCAGAACCCTCCTAATGATGCAACAGCTATAGGAAAGAAACGAAAAAATCGCAAGGGGGCATCCACTAACAAGGCCACTGCCCCTGACCCTACCCCTCCCCCACCCACCAACCCTTGTGCCTTGTGTGATGGTATCGGTCATCCCACCCATACTTGTCCCGAGTTGCCCCGTATCCAACCCATGGTTAAAGTCGCGTTCCCTGAATCTACGGTCCCTAAAACCTTTGTTTCTTCCTCATCCGTAGCCAAAAACCCTAAGACTCTTCGTACCAACAAACCCTGCACTCTGTGTGGGGTCCATGGCCATTATTCCCACCATTTTCCTCACCTCACGCATTACCGAGCCTCTTTAGAGGTCATCCGCGAGTACAAGGTTGAACAAAATCAATCTGCCTCTCCCATCCTTGCTCAATATGTGTCCAGTCTACTTGAAGATCCCCCTGCTACCATTGACATTCCTCCCCCTGATGTTGAAATGTCGGACCCTACTGCTTCTCTGCTATACCTATCATCATCCGCGCGCTCCCCAGAGGACATTCCTTCTAAACCCACTCCACCTATTCTGCTTGATTCTCCTCCAGACACGGGTTCTTCATATTTTGACCATCTTTTTATTTGTTCTTCTGTCATTCCCCGCGATGACCCGTATCTGTACATCTCTTCCCATCCTGATGATTTCGGTACCTTTGCAGCGTCATCTGGTCTCTTTGACCCTTCCATTCCCTCTCCTAATCATGATCATACCATCCGTATCTTCGATGTTCTTCGCAGCCTCAGTGCCCGCCCTCCATACCATCATTCTCATTCCTCTCCCCCTCGTCGATCCATGAGTCCTAGACTTCCTACCCGAACTGCTCCCTCCCGTAGCCGTCATTGGAGGTCTATCCTCTACTCACGTTGGCCTCCTTTGTCTCATCCTTCCCATTTCTTGTCTTATGAGACTATTACATCGACCCTTTCGTCTGAACCTTATCTGGGCTATGCCGATGGAGCAAGTCGCTATTCCCGCCATCTCGCTTCAGCAGCATGGGCCATATTTACCCCCTTGCATACCCTGGTCCTCGCAAATGGGGTCTGCATTGGTACGACCACCAATAATCAGGCCAAATATGATGCAGTTCGTGGTCTCTTAGTTGATGCCCTATCTCACCGCATCCTCCATCTGCATGTTCATTTAGATTCCCTGCTTGTTGTCTTACAACTTAATGGTGTATATCATGTGCATAACCCCCTCCTGTTTAGAAAATATTTATGAGTGAAACTTTTGATACGTGAATTTAGATTCATTACATTTCACCATATACCTAGAGATCAAAATCACTACGTAGATCAAATTGCAAATCATGTTCTAGACTGGCATTTATCACACACAACACAATAACATTTAACACCATCAATAAAATGCATATCCATCATATATATTATATAACATGTGTTTTTAGAGTCCATCTACTCTAAAACATACCACATGCCCATAGCATGTCACAATAACAAAACTACAAAAATGGGGGGCACCACTTGCCCCTGCATAGACACTGGGGGGCACCACCTGCCCTACATCTAATCACTCTCTGGAGGATCCCACGTGAATGGCTCTATTCCCGTAGCTCATAGATCACACACAGCCTGACCGGCCATCGCCATGCCTCGCATAATACCTCGCCACTCTGAGGGTAGCCCAATACATAACTCTATGTAACGGTCATCTAAATCCTGCCAACCACGCTCTGATACACCAGTCAGCAGCCCCTCACATCTACGATGAATGTCCTCCACCAGAGCAGCCATATCCTTGCTCTGCGCCGTCCTTGATCCACTGGCACCTGTAGTTCCTGTTGCTGCAGGTTGTCCCATATATCCGGCCGGTTTTACCGGAGCTATATCTGCATTTCACAAAACATCACGATTAGCATCATGTATACTAGTCACAAAACTCTAAAATAAACATAACAAATTTGTTTCTTGTCACTTACCATCGGGCCCCCACACTCGACCAGGCGGAAGGGGAAAGTCCGGATCTCCCCAATAACTCATCCCACTATAGGGATAGTCGTCTATATATAATGGCATCTGATCCCAATGCGCGAAGAACTCTGGTCGGAACACCCGTCTGACCGCCCCTCCCCCTCCTCTACATAGTAGTCATCCCCACCGACACATCCGGAGCTCTCTCGGACCTCCATCAGGCAACTGTACACGAGGTCGTAAGGTCGGGATCTTCTCAAAGAAGAAAGAGCACAACATCGTCCCATAGGTGCAATCATGATTCACTTGCTGCTTGCATAGTGACAGCTGTCGTTTCATCGACACCAACATCATCTGGGCCCACCCATAGTAGGTCCCACTCAGCACACTCTCCACGATCATCATCTGCCCTCCAGTGATGTGATGGAATGCCTGGCTACCCAAGACCCACAACACTGCTGCGACCACTGCCCGAGTCTCCATCCTCTCTAGATCACCAATGGATATTCGAGTCCCTTTAACTCAAACACCTGGTCTACAATGTCACTCAACAAACTCCATAATGTTGCACCCACGTGGTAACACTGGCTGTGTATTTCCCACCATCCCTAATGGTGGGAGGCCAGTCAAGAAATACAAATCCTGGACCGTCAGCTCGATCCTGTGCCCCTGCACTACAAACACCTCCTGATCTGGATCCCAATAACTGATAATACGGGCCAACAAGGGCTCTCCAGCCCTCATCAAAGGGTTCTCCAAAAATTTCAGCACCCCATACCTAGCCAGTGCACGACAGACACCTTGATCTTCCTGGATCTCCATCCGTAATGTACCTAAGTCTCTCTCTCTCCACTTGATCCGTATATCTGCCATATCTGCACAAAAACATCATTTTTGTCAGCCTCCAGATCAAAAAACTGCATTAAAACAGCATCCCATCCCATAACATCACTGAACCCCCACATCTAACAGGTCGCACTTTTCAAACCAAAACCTGTGTCCCAGGTCACAGCTTTTGCCCCAAAAAGTGCAACCCGACCGTAATGATGAACTAGGGGCAGTTACCAAGAATTAAAGCCCTAATCTGCAATTTGAATCCATCAAAAACAAAGCTTAGCATTAGGCCTCTTACCTGCAACTGACAGATCACAATTCCAATGGTCGGTTTGTCCGCTACGATCGCTACAAGATTTAGGGCCTTCTCTCCTCTCCACATTCACCACAACTACACAAGCAAATTAATGATTTTGGAGGGAAAACACACTATTAGAAGAAAATCCTTGTTTTTTCTTTCGCCCGCTGCGACCAAACCGTAGCCCCGTTTGACACACCGTCCACACCGTTAGAAAGCTCTCACCGAGCACTCAAATGGGTGTTTGTCAGTTTTTTATGTTTTGATACTTCACCAGGACCCATTTTGTCCACGAACGGTCTATTCACCTCTTCTCAAAATCGAATTTCTTCACTTACGACACTTGTACTTGGGGCACCACTTTGCCTCCTTACTCGTCTTCATTCGTGTTGATTTTCGTCATGAGTCACCCTATTGTACTCATGCTTTTATGGTCCCCCATTGGACCCGTACTATGAGGCAGCACCATCGAGTCGCCCTTGCTTAGAGCATCCGTGTCACGTCACCATCACACTCATGGAGTCTATCCTGAGTCCTTTTGTACCCCGCCCTAGTCCTCCATCCTTCCCTGCTTGGTCCCTCTCTCGTGTCACACATTATGGCCATTCATTCCCTTGTCCATCATCCATCATGATGTTGTGTCAGTCGCTGCCAAGATATTCATACACTTTATGCTCTAACAAGAGAAGTTGTCCAACCGCTCCTCTGTTCCTCTCACTCCATAATCATCATCAGTCTCTACTTGACCGTCGCTCTACTATTTTCCCTCGTGCCTTAGTTGGGGTTCCCTTATTGCCTCACCTATGGCAGACCTACTTCTGTCAAAAACAGCTCATTTATTCCAGAAGACAGGTCTAGGGGGCAATGTACCATTGGTTCGAGCTCTTCCCAGCATGATCGTGATCTATACACTTGATGGTCCAGTGACGCAACAACAGTTATTGGTGATTCCCAGGCATGTGTGAGATGTCTCAACCCTCATGAGGGGGTGGCCCTACAGGTAGCCCCCCACATTCCCGGATGACTTCATTTCCGCCCTTGATGCAGCTCCTCCCATTTGATGATATCAGCCTCAACCGCTTGCGGCGCCTCTTCGATTTGCACGTATCCGTCAGATTTTGCGAGCCCTTCCCCATGTGTAGGGGGCATTTGGGTGTCCTTGTATCTCATGTACTACCATATTATTGTATAAGTCCTGACGATTATTCCAGGCATCACATGTATGTGGGATTCATCATGTTATTTATTTGGCTCATGTTTAGGCCAGCATATGCTTCATTATTGCATTCCGTGGTTTTCCGTGCTTCATTATTCTTTGTACTTTGTCTTGGTGGGCATAGGTATGCCTCCCCCGCCACCTTTAGCACAGGTACCACTTCATACACTAGAGACTTTTTGTACCTATAAGTCTCATCTCCTCAAGGTCTAGTCCTTTTGTACATCAGACAACATTACACTTCTCTCTCTCACTTCCCTTTTGATATCTAGCAATTGAGTTCTTACAATGTACTTCGGTCATACGATTTTCTCCTAACACTCGTACGTTGGGGGGCAATCTGTTACACCATTTTTTTGGTCATCTAACCTATTATTATTAGATGAACCCAAGTACACCATGTAAGACCAATTTTACTCTAAGTAAAATTTCTTTCACCATACAAAATAACTTATTTGAATATATGTTAATAAAAAAAAGGAAATTAATTAAATAAATCATTATTTATTTAATTATTTCCTAGGAATAAGTTATTTAAATCATTATTTAAATAATATTCCTAGTTAAATTTGACTAAATAATTTTTAAACAATTAAATAAATCATTATTTATTTAATTATATTCCCACCATCTCCCTAAAATAATAAATAAATCATTTATTTTATTGTTTATAAATAAAGGAATTGACCCAAGTCAAAAGACCTTTTCCCTCCAACAAATATAATAAAATATTCCTAAAAGATGCTTCTAGAATTCAATTAATAATATTTTATTCATGCACCGAGTTCTAGACCGCCCCAATATTTTGTTATAAATAGGGGGGTTTTCCCCATTCATTAACCACCTTCATTTCATTAGATCACTCTGGATCTACTCTTGGTCACCTTTTCCATTTTTGCTTTCTGAACTCCCATTGAGTTCTATGTTTATTTTTCTACACCACTAAGAGAGAGAAATGTTAGATCTGAAACATTGAGGACTTGTAAGAACCCATCCCACTGAGGAGAACCGGAAGACACCTTTCTTGTTTTCCTCTCAAGTGCCCCATTCTTTAATATAATACAAATTTCTTTCAAATACATTCTTCTTGTCTTATCCATTGGATTTATGGAGCCATATTATATTTTATCTCCTTAATGTCTTTTGTGCTTAGATCTGAATTTGTGCAGCAAACTTAAAGATATTTTGCAACCATAATCGATGTTAGGGCTATTTGTTATGCGTAGCTAAAGTGATATTTTACGATGAAAGATTCATACTAACACCAACACTTTAGTGAATCCATCATGTGATTCTACATTTGCATGATAGCATGAAATAGAATTTCCAAGCCATAAACCATGAGCCATACCTTTGGGTTGCAGCGCTGCTCCCCCAATGGCCTCATCTCCTTTCTCCATCCTTCCGGTAGTGCAAGTGGACAATGAAATGCACTGTGGATCTGCATGTGTGGCTGAATGCTCATACCCATCATGATAATAGCTAGGGATTTTTTCATCCACAAACCCTCTCAGAAAATCTTTCCAATTTTCCCTTTCTTTCTCTTCAAGGTCTTCAATGATACCCTCCAGGGTCTGGAAAAGAAGAAGGGAAACCTCCTATTCCGTCATTCCTCTTTATTTTTTTTCTTTGTACATCTCCTCTTCCAAATGAGGAGCTTATACTTCTAATGGAATTTTATCTTGGGCTACACAGCTGTAAAGTTTCCTTCTTAGGAATATCAAAATTCTATTCAAGAGATTGACTACAGGGGCATTTACTGGATATGTCAACTTTGAACAAAGGATGAGATACAGAGGCTACCTGGCCTTTTGCAGACTCTGTCTATAGAGTTTGAAATCTTCCTCCTTCATGGATTCAACACTTTGGCTTGAAGCCACAGGCTGAGCCAAATATCATGCTCTGATACCACTATAATGTCCCAAATGGGAAATTTCTGCAATCTTGTCCTCAAAGACGCTGTATAAGGAAGACAATGTGAAATTAAGCAGGAAGGGGGCTGAAATCCCCTTTTTAATTCATAAAAAACTCCTCTTTCAGAAGATGAGCTCAAATAAATAAGCCTAGAAGGCTTATACAGATCTCCCAAAAGTGGATCTCTCAAAAAATGCTCAAATAAAGAGCTTACAACAATACATGAACATAATCATTAAACTCTGCCAAACTGAATACAACAAAAGATGAAATATATTACAGCCATCATGTAAATTAATATATCAGCAACAATATACAGAAATATGATGAGGAATACTACCCTCATTCAATGAGAATCCACCTCCAATGAGTCAACAATGAGATACAAGAGATGCAGCAACTACATAAAATGCTGGAGAGCAGTGTCAGCGCTGTCTCTAGGAGTGTAGCTACTGCTATAGATATGAGTACATGAAATATGACTGAAATATAGAAAGAAATTCCCAAGAATATAATAATGGGCTCTAATACAAGATTTCTAGCCAATCTAGGAGAGATTGCTAGAAATGCCGGAAAATGTACGAATGTGACAATCTGACTTGTCACTACAATTGATTCAAAATATACAAAGAGGCTATGGTAGATCTGAAATAGTGATTCCCTCCTCTGATAATGTTCTTCAGTAGAAGGTTGATCCCTCTACTGAAGAACAAACCTTCTGATGAGCTCAGATGGCTCTCCCAGCAACTTCCTCTGAAAATAACGCAGTATCTGCCCAAGACTGCACTGTGAGAGATGGTGAGTGTTTGGCCTAGTGCCAAAGTTATAAAAATAATCCCGGGAGTCACCTAAGCTACTTCTCAAAATAATATGCAAGATATCCCCTAAAGAATAAGCCAAAGGATGGCTCTATAAGTTCCTCTGTTGCTGCACACAGCAACACAATGTTAATCTGCTGCAAAAATAACGTTGTAGCTGCAGAGAGAAGCTTGGCCAAATGTTGGAATGAGGAAATGAAGCTCAAACCCTCTCCTTCCTTGAGGATGAGGTAGGGATTCCCAACTGGGAACACCCTTGGGTGAAGAACAATACAAACCCTGCTAAACAGCCTGGGGATGCAAGTCTTTGAAAACCCTACGAAAATGATAAGCCAATTGCATAATGAAAATGGGCTGCCATCTCCTCCTTATAAAGCAAAGGAACCTTTCTCACCATGGGTCCCATTCACACTTGCTTCTAGCTCAAGCAAGTGAAGCCTCCACTAAAACTGCGTTGTCCAAGTAGGTGCAATGCATCCAGATAGTTTTAGTTGACTTGGTCAAAATGACTAGATCCTTCTTGATCCAATCCTATTCACACCATGTGGTGCTCAATCCAGCTGCTTTAGTATCCCTCCTTTCCCACAAGGAGTGTTATTTCTCCATAAAAAGGGGTTAAGGTGTCTCCTTCCCCATTTTATTTAACAAAATAAAAATATGCTAACTATAATGTTCCATTTTACCTTGAGGCTAAAATTGGGACATTACAGGAGATAAGGAACTTTTCAGTGACTTGGAGGAGAAAGATCTCCAGATGCATATTGATATGGGCGAAGAAGGATGGTATAGTGCTAACGAGATTAGTACCATTACCTTTTAGAGGGAGTCAAGTAGACCATTTCAATTAAAAGATGTAATGCATGTTCCAAGTCTGAAGAAAGAAATTGGCCTCAGTCGCAATGTTGGAGGACAGAGGCTATGTTGTTGTTTTTAGAGGTGGAAAAGCTTTCCTGTGACATAAAACAATGGTTCAAGGCAAGAGGATAGGGATTCAAGTTAGGAACCTCTAATAGCTAGAGGTAGATGGTTGCGCTGCCATGATGGGCAAGGCAGAACAAGTGGTGAGCCAGGATGAGGGCGAATTATGGCACAGACGACTAGGCCATCTTCATCATGGAGCGTTGAAAGTAATGCATCAAATATCTACTGGACTTACAATGGGAACACTTTCTCAGTTAGATCAGTGCAAGGGTTGCACCATGGGGAAGTATGTAAATTCCACTTTTCATGAGAAGGAGAATCGTGCTTTGGGGATCCTTGAGAGAGTTCACACAGACGTGTGTGGACCATTCTCGGTTGCTTCAACAAAAAAAACATAAGTACTCTGTAATATTTTTTGATGAATTTTCTCGTAAATCTTGGATCTTCTTCATGCAAAAGAAAGATCAAACATTCTCTAAGTCCTTTGACTTTAAGGAATTGGTGGAGAAATATTCGGGGAAGCAAGTGAAGGCTCTTCGGAGAAATAATGGTGGAGAATAAATATATAACCAATTCAATAACTTCTGCAGAAAAGAAGGAATTCAAAGAGAACTCATATAGCCTCATAACCCATGACATAATGGTGTCGTGGAGAGGAATAATCGAATGATCATGGGTGCAACGCGAGCGATGTTGCATGATCAAGGCCTAGCAATGAATTTTTGTGCGGAAGTATGCAACACTATGGTTTATGTGCAGAATCGTTGTCCTCATAGAGTACTTGGCATGAGTACATCTGAAGAAGCTTTCATTGGTAAGAAACTAGATGTTTCACACTTTAAGATTTTTGGCTCATATGTTTATGTGCATGTGAACAAGGACACCAGGAAGAAGTTGGAGACGACTAATGAAGTTGGGATTTTTGTGGGGTACATAGAAACACCCCATAATTATCATGTGTATTTTCCAAAGAGTAGAATGGCTGTTGTGTGATGGGATATAAAATTTGATGAGGGGAAAGCCATGTGGTTGTCGCTTGAGAGGGAGATGGACTTGCATGTGGAGGAGGAACTGTTGGTTCCAAAAGATGAGTCTTAATATGTGGATCAGCCACATGAGGAGGTTCATGGAGTGGAGGAAGCCACTTATGCATATCCATCCATCAGAAATTGCAGAAGGCAGACCATGGAAGCTGATGGGATGAGACTTGATTATGCACAGAATGTAGGAGCCCCTACTTCACAGCGCAGACAAAGACAATCTCCTAACCAATTTACTGGATACATGGCTCTCATGAGAAAATTTATTGTGACTGAACCATATTCCTTTCAGGAAGCAGTAGATCCGCCTACTTGGGTTGATGCAATGGTGGAGGAGTATGACTCCATTGTCAAAAATAGTTCATGGGAAATTTTCCCAAGACCGGTTGACAAATTAGCGATAGGTTCGAGATGGATCTACAAGGTAAATAAAGTTGTTTATGGGAGTGTCGAGAAATACAAGGCCATATTTGTGATCTGGGGCTTCTCACAGATCAAGGGGATAGATTATGACGAGACATTTGCACCTGTCGCAAGGTACTCTTCCATAAGGACCATCCTTTCACTCTCAGCGCAGATGGGCAGCGCATTCATCAGATGGATGTGAAAACTGTGTTTCTCAATGGGATCATTGAGGAAGAGGTGTACATATATCAGCCTAAAGGTTTTGAGATCATCAACAATGAGTCACATGTGTGCAGACTCAAAAGAGAATTATATGGGCTGAAGCAAGCACCTCATGCCTAGTACACTCAGATAGATAGCTATTTCACTAGACTAGGCTTAACGAAAAGTGAAGCAGATGAAAACATGTACCAGATTGTAATATTCCCATTTAGCACATGGCTAAATGGAATATTAAAATTTTGATTTTATCATCTTGCAGCTAAATAAATGGGTAAGGAGGCCCATGTTTATTGAAAACATGAATAAATTCCCTCACATGTGGAAATGGATAGACATAATAACTTGATTTTGCACCCTCAAGTGTGAAATGGGGCAAATACATGAAGACAAGGTCAAGTTTGACCAACTCAACAGCGCTACCATAGGAGGAGTGGCTTACTTTAGAAGACAGCACAATGTGAATGAGGAAGAGGATATTTGGTGCAAGAAACCCTAATGGATGGGGCCCATGGAGAGAGAGATTTCACTTGTTTAAAAGGAGGGAAAGGCAACCATTGTTTCTCATGCTATGGATTATTGATTTCATTGTCTATGTAGACAATTGAGAATTCTCTGTTGTATAGCAAGAATTTCTAGGAGGAATTCCTGTTTAATATTCTTTCACCTTCTTGAGAGGCCTCTTGAGGGATTGCTCAGATTTTCCTCACATCTAGGCTTGAGGCCAAGCATCCTCCATCAAGACAACATTATTTCGATAGCAAAGTAATGTTGTGTTGCTAGGTGTTGTAGTGAGGGTTCACTACATCACTTCCATCTGCTATTTTCAGAGGAGGAGGATCTCTTTCCTTTGAGATATCAGATTGGAGATATCCAAGAGCTTATTGCAGACTTTGGCATCAAGGCCAATCATTTCTCTTCACCAACAGCCAGTCCCTTCTCTAGACTGCGTTATTTCTGAGTGTGTTTGTAGTGGAGACTTGATCCACATGTTTGGAGGGTGAGATCTTAGGTGAGAGGATCAACCTTTCATTCTAGAGATCCATTGGAGGAGATATTGTCATTGATTTCAGCATCTTCAGTCTTCTCCATTTGTTTCTAGTTCTTGATTTGTTGCAGCTACCCAGCAACTCCGACATTTTTGCAGATTTTCCATTTTGAGTATATTTCAGCCAATCCCTTTGAGGATTGTGTATTGTATGTTTTCAGGGGTTGAGATCTTGCTCCCCCTTCTTTATTTCAACCATTATTGTCACATCTATGTATTATTGACATTTTTCAATAGTTCCTCCTCAAGGATTGCGCAGTCATAGCCAGAGCCTCTTTTATATAGCAGCATTTCTCCATATTTCATATACATGCACTAGAAAATTTGGTGGAATGTCCGACGGCCAATTCGTCGCTATTCCGACACATAGTTATCGCAAGAGCGACAGTTCGAGGGCGGTCAAAACGTGGTTTTGTTGGCAATATGATGCAGAGTGTTGTCCTTGATGGAAACCCACCCACTGAATGAAGATGAAGACATACGTTTGTGGACATGTGTTGTCCTTGATGGAATTCCACCGGATGAAGTTGTGCTTGATAGAATATGTTCTTGATGGAGTAAATCTGATGTATCTACAGTGTGTACAGAAGGCAATGAAGAAAGGATCTCAGCATGGGCTAAATCTTGATGAAAAGAGTATGTCTCTATGTATACGCGGATTTTCCTAGTAGAAGTCGCGTATGCACGCGGGAATAAACGTTCCAAGTCGCGTATGGGAAAAAGCGCTCAAAAAGTGCAAAACCAGGGGTAACCAACATGGTATTGACCCATTGTATTGGGTAATGATTCGCCTAAATGACCCCGTCCAGGAATACCATCGGAAGTAATGTGGTTTTGGCTCATGGTATTGAGATTGGGTAAACCTATATAAGGAGAAGAATTTCATTGTGCAAATCATGAGTGTGGGTGCAAGATCTCTGAGCTTAATGAATACTTCACTCTGAAGTAGATCTGAATGGAAAGGGTTACACTTGAATGATAAATCTGAATGGATGATGCACCAATGATGAAGAAGGGGATCTAGATCTGAAATGTGCTTGTATTTGCTATATCTGTTTATGGAATGATTAGATCCAAGAAGAGGTGAACATCTGTCTGAAGTGAAGGGTTAAATCTGAATGAAGTATCTGTTCTGAAGAAATGCAATGACCTAAAATCTCTGAAGAACCATACGCTAGTTCGCCGAAGAGGAAGCGCGTATATACGCGGCTTCGCTGAAGGAAAAGCGCGTATGCGCAGTTAAATTGGTTCTGTAATTTGTACAGAGGTATATGCCCTTTTGTGTAAACGGAAGCGCGTATATACGCGACATCAGTGAAAGGAAAGCGCGTATGCAAACTAGGGTTTGTTGAAGTCTGTGGTAAGAAATGTCTGATCTAATCTGCTGTGTTGCTGCTATCTGTATTCTACTGTTTTGAGTTGTCTGTATCAGTTTGGTTGTATGGTTGAGCTTGAAAGTATGGAGAGGGTCCAGTCTGAAAAATGATGAAACATGGCCTACAATTTGTGCTCTTTCGAAGTTGTTGGATCCAGTGTGAAAATTGATGAAACGTGGTCCATAGAGGTACTGAGGGTTGTAGCCTTCAGTCAGGGGGTTGTAGCTCCCTTCCAGGTGAGGCTGGTAAACGAGATCGAGGGGTCGTAGCTCCCTTCCAGGAGAGGCTGGTAAACGAGTCAGGGGGTTGGAGCTCCCTTCCAGGAGAGGCTGGTAAACGAGCGCAGGTGGGTGCCTGCGTGCTGGTAGGAGTCTGCACCAGCACATATGTTGTAAGATGTTTTCTCTATAATAAAAGATTGAAGGCTGTGCAACGGCAGCAGTGGTTTTCTCCCGATTTGGGTTTCCACCTAAAAATCCTGGTGTTCATGTGTGATGCTTTGTGTGATGGCTTACTCTGTTCTTACTGTTCATGTTTACTATTTATTAAACATCTGATGAATGAATGATGGAATGATTTTAGTGAAGATCTAATAACACAAATAGATATCTGTGTATACGCGAGTTTCATAAATGGTATCCGCGTATATACGCGAGTATCCTTCAGGAAAGTAGCGTATGGGTTTTGGAAGCAAGAAAAAAAAAAGGTAAAAGTTTTGAATATGCAGTAAATACTGATTCACCCCCCCTCTTAGTATTTTTCCCAACAGGTTTGCCATACCGTCGCAGTTCTGACACACTTAAAAAGTGTCGCATTATCGACACTTTTTCCGTCGCTTCCAAACATACGTCGCTCTTTCGACGTTTCCCAAACTGTCACACTTCCGACGTTTGTAAACTATCGCACTTTCGACGAAATGTGGTCC
The DNA here is from genome assembly GCA_034641835.2 of Pinus albicaulis. Taxonomy (NCBI): domain Eukaryota; kingdom Viridiplantae; phylum Streptophyta; class Pinopsida; order Pinales; family Pinaceae; genus Pinus; species Pinus albicaulis. Next base: position 1,410,569,229 of record CM076570.1, on the reverse strand, counting down.
GAAGTTTTGAACGTCGCTCTTCCGACATTTGTAAACTGTCGCAATTCCGACGAAATGTGGTCCGACGTTTTGAACGTCACTCTTCCGACGTTTGCAAATTGTCGCAATTCCGACACAATGTGGTCCGACGTTTTGGACGTTGCTCTTCCAACGTTTGTAAACTGTCGCAATTCCGACGAAATGTGGTCTGAAGTTTTGAACGTCACTCTTCCGACGTTTGTAAACTGTCGTAATTCCGACAAAATGTGGTCTGACATTTTGAACGTCGCTCGTCGGACGTTTTTATACTGCCGCTCTTCCGACATTTTTAAGCTATGGCAATTCCGACGCTTACAAAGCATCGGGAATCTGACGGCGGGTTCAATTTAAAAACAAAAAAATGAAACTTTAAAAGAGGAAAAACTTTGTTTTGAATATATGATATGAAGTAAAACAATCCATGAAGTCATTACATTTTCACATCTGAAGATTGGAACCCAAATATCCATCCAGAAAAGTGGAAGTCCCACCCCAGACAATGATAGAAAAATACCCCATGTCACATACAGGGACATGATATAAAACCCAGCAACAGTCCACATGGAGATTATCTACAATCTGAGAAAGCATCCAAATATGCCCGAGGCATATATAAGAAAGTGAAATAGCAGTATGTATAATAGTAAAGCGACAAATAGAGTACCGACGTCCATTGTTCCAAATACAAATTAAAGTACCCAAAATCCTTGAACAGAAAAAAATTCTAATCATGTGAGGAGTGTGATATGTCCAAAATATAAAAAGACCATCAGACCATATCAATAAACCAGCATCGCTAGTTTTGAAGGCAGAGTGATAAAAATTAATCATTTCTTTTTCACAAGAGAAAAAACATTGTTTTGAATATATTATATGAAGTAAAACAGTCCATGAAGTCATTACATTTTCACATCTGAAGATTGGAACCCAAATATCCATCCAGAAAAGTGGAAGTCCCACCCCAGACAGTGATAGAAAAACACCCCATGTCACATACAGGGACTTGATATAAAACCCAGTAACGGTCCACATGGAGATTATCGACAATCTGAGAAAGCATCCAAATATGCCCGAGGCATCTATAAGAAAGTGAAATAGCAGTATGTAGAATAGTAAAGCAATAGATAGAGTATCGACGTCCATTGTTCCAAATACAAATTAAAGTACCCAAAATCCTGCAACAGAGAAAAACGCTAATCATGTGAGGAGTGTGATATGTCCAAAATATAAAAAGACCATCGGACCATATCAATAAACCAGCAACATAGACCAGCATCGCTAGTTTTGAAGGCAGAGTGATAAACATTAATCATTTTTTTTTTCACAAGAGAAAAAATGATGTTTTGAATATATTATATGAAGTAAAACAGTCCATGAAGTCATTACATTTTCACATCTGAAGATTGGAACCCAAATATCCATCCAGAAAAGTGAAGTCCCACCCCAGACAATGATAGAAAAATACCCCATGTCACATACAGGGACTTGATATAAAACACAGTAACGGTCCACATGGAGATTATCGACAATCTGAGAAAGCATCCAAATATGCCCGAGGCATCTATAAGAAAGTGAAATAGCAGTATGTAGAATAGTAAAGCAACAGATAGAGTACCGATGTCCATTGTTCCAAATACAAATTAAAAGACCCAAAATCCTTGAACAGAGAAAAACGCTAATCATGTGAGGAGTGTGATATGTCCAAAATATAAAAAGACCATCAGACCATATCAATAAACCAGCATCGCTAGTTTTGAAGGCAGAGTGATAAATATTAATCATTTTTTTTTTCAAAAGAGAAAAAACGTTGTTTTGAATATATTATATGAAGTAAAACAGTCCATGAAGTCATTACATTTTCACATCTGAAGATTGGAACCCAAATATCCATCCAGAAATTTGGAAGTCCCATCCCAGAAAATGATAGAAAAATACCCCATGTCACATACAGGGACATGATATAAAACCCAGTAACGGTCCACATGGAGATTATCGACAATCTGAGAAAGCATCCAAATATGCCCGAGGAATCTATAAGAAAGTGAAATAGCAGTATGTAGAATAGTAAAGCAACAGATAGAGTACCGACGTGCATTATTCCAAATACAAATTAAAGTACCCAAAATCATTGAACAGAGAAAAATGCTAATCATGTGAGGAGTGTGATATGTCCAAAATATAAAAAGACCATCAGACCATATCAATAAACCAACATCGCTTGTTTTGAAGGCAGAGTGATAAACATTAATCATTTTTTTTTCACAAGAGAAAAAATGTTGTTTTGAATATATTATATGAAGTAAAACCGTCCATGAAAATAGTATCATAAAGCGGATACAGGAAATGTGCAAAGACATGTACTTTTGATATACACCTCACACAAAAACATTTCCCAGACTCATGGAAAATTTGTCATCAAAAAATCAAAAAATTAAGAAGACTGCCCTCATACGGGGAAACTAGTCTTGAACGTTTACAGAATTCAAAAATATTACAGAGGTCCAACACAGTAATATAATCTAAAAGCAACCCAATTAAGTGGGCCACAAAGCAAGAAAAACAAATTAAGCAAACTACTCCTCCGGTGGTTCCTCCACGATTCGGCACCATCCTTCGGAAAGTCCAGGATCGCTAGGTGCTACCTCCACATTCATGCCACGGCTCCCCTCCTGAAGGCCCGAATGCTGCCTGGATTTTTCCGAGCTCAGACCCGCCGGACGGGTGCATTCTTCCTCTGTTTGGGCCTCCTCACGGAAAACCACAATGACTGAAGCTGTGATTCGTGGGCGGTTGAGAGAGAAATTAAAGGAAAAGGAAAATTGTGCAGTGCGCGTCGTGGGAGAAGGTGAACTAGCAGTGGGGAAACGAGGAGCAGGGGAATCCATACGGTGGCCAGATCCTACAACCCGACCCCGCCCACTCCTAGTATTTGGATAGCGACCTACGTAATAATCACTGGACTGGCCGAAAGATGACTCGATTGAGGGGCTGGAGGGAGCACGCAGGGGTTGACCTCTAGTGCTCCCCCTACGACAACGCATCCTTTGACATAGGCGAGGCATGAGTGCAGTCTAGCTAGTAGTGGGCACAAGAGGAGACAGAGAAGCAGAATTCCAAGAAACAGAGGAAGACAGACACAGACGAGACCGATAGAAATGTAGATATACAGCAAGGTCTACGCAGCAGTTCAGCTGGCCACTTCTCCTTCTTGTCACAGTGAGTAGTCAGTGTAACCCAGCAACTGGCTCGTCTGAAAAACCATAGCGAAATTCCATTTCATTGACCCGACTGCAATGCAATTGAAGGGCGCGCATCATAATCAATCTCTGATCATTAATGAGAGCCGAAGGCCGGATCATATTGGAGCATGCGAAATCACTAACAGGAGTGGAGGTCCGATCTTGAATAGTGTTAAAACTTAAATAATGCGGATTTGATGTGAAAACCTTGGAACTTAATTGAACAATGTTAAAACTTAATGTGATTGATATGAAATCACCACATCCATGTCCCATCGCCTTAAACGCCATCGAATGCACCCGCAGCCGGGAGCAGGGCAAGTTTTGATTGAGGACACGTGGGAGAAATTGATTGGAGCGGATATTTGTTTGGGCCGCTCACACAGTGGAAATCCAGACCCGAAAAAGATTAGGGCGAATTTGATAAGAAATTTGTGTCACAACTCTCCTCCGTACGCCAGCCCAACTTCGGACCCGAAAAAGATTAGGACCGAATTCATTTGGTTTTCGCGTCACAAAATTGGCCGATGTCAGCAGGCTATTTTGGAACGTGAATTTGTTTTGAATTATGGTTTATCGCCGTTTGAAGTCCGGCGGGCTCGACTTAAGAACAATTTTGTTTGATCCCATCTTATAAAATTTGTGTTGGTTTTCTTTGATAATACACATATTTATAATAAATCATGGGAATACCACACTAACACATGCGGAAAATTTATATAAATAATTATTGAGAACAATCATTTTTATGTAAAAATATCCAAATGTGCTTTTGGGAAATAAGAATTTGAGTATTTGGTTCATATTGTTTTAAAGGAAGGAGTGAAGTTGGAGCTTCAAAAGATGCAAGCTATTACAAAATGACCTATTCCTAAGAAAATCAAGGTTCTTAGAAGATTTTTTAGACTTACATGATATTATTGATCATTTTTTAAGAATTGTGCATGCATTTGAAGTCCACTCACATATCTCTTGAAGAAAATATCATTTATATGGAATGATGAGGCTACTTTGGCATTCTCTCTTTTAATGGATGCCATGTCTTCTACACCAACATCGGTTGCACCTACTTTTGGTAAAACATTCATAGTAGAGTGTGAGACACTAGGACAAGGAATTTACGTAACATTAACACAATAAGGGATATCATTGGCCTTTAAAAGCAAGGAATTCAAAGAAAATATTTGGTGAAATCTACGTATGAAAAATAAATGGAAGCAATATTACATGCAATAAAAAATGGGGATAGTATATCACTCGGAGGTACTTTAAAGTCAAGATATACCATGATAGCATAAATTATTTTTTGAAGCTATGGATTTCATTAGAAGATTAACAAAAATGAGGAGAAAAAATGCAAAGTTTTAATTTTGAGATAATCTGCAAAAAGGGTAAGGAAAATTTAGTACATGATGCTCTTTCTAAAATAGAAGAGGCCTAAAATTTATATCCAATTACATTTTCTATTCCTAGGTGGCTAGAAGAAGCTTTCCATAATGGAAAAATGACAATAGTACTAAACAAAAACTAAAATTTATAAAGGATGGGATGAACTCTATGGAGCATCGGGAGTGAAAGAGAGATATACTTTGGTGCAAATGTAGAATATTTTTATGCACGCAAGCATATTTGAATAAACAAATATTAAGGGAGTCCCATGTCTCTCTGATGGTAGGATGCAGGGTTCCTTAAAACATCTCAAAGGATCAAAAAGTATATTTTTGGAAGGAATGAAGAAAGATATTCAAAATTTTGTAAGAGAAGGTCAGGTTTGCATAATAAATAAAAGAGAGATAGTAAAATCTCTAGGGTTACTTCAACAATTCCACATACATATTCAAAGACTAGAAGATATATCAATATATTTTATTATAGGGTTACTAAAATATAAAGGTAAGTATTACATTTTTGTGGTCATTTATATAGACAAATTTTGTAGATTTTTTTTGTAGAGCTCAAAGTACATAAACAACAAGCCAAGTGGCAGAAGTGTCTGTGAAATAAATTCATAGTCTTCATGGTTTTCCTAAAGTAATAGTAACAAGAAGCTTTTGGAAATAATTATTTAATATGAGTGGATAAACACTAGCTGCCATGAGTTCTACATATCAAACACAATCAAATGGTCAAACAAAAATAGTTAACAAATGTTTTTAAGGTTATCTACAATGTTACTCTTTAGAAAAGCAATCTTAATGGATGAAGTGGGTTCGTCAAGGAAGAATGGTAATATGATACTACCTATCACACATCTACTAAAATTTCCCTATTTAAGGCCCTTTATGGATATCCAACTCCTAGTATCTCATACTTTTTGCAAGATAAGTCCAAAGTATAGGAAACAGAGTCACATATGGAAAATACTAAAGAAACTTTGAAAATTATTATGGAAAACCTTCAAATGACATGAAACATGATAAAACAACAAGGGGAACAACATTGAAGCGAAAGATAATTTGAGGAGGGTAATTGGGTATTTTTTAGATTATAGCATTATAAGCAATATTCATTCAAGAAAAAGAAGAATAAAGAATTAGCTCAAAAATGTTATGGCCCTAAATAATTATTCATAGGATTGCACAAGTGGTATAGAAGTTATATTTTTCTTCTTCTTGCATTCATAAGGTTTTTCATGTATCTTGCCTAAAAAAGTTTTTGTATGCCAATGTAAATAGAACTTCCAAAATTAGATGAAGAATGAAAGCTGATTGTTGAACCAAAAAAAGTTATAGATAAGCATTCTGTATCTCTTTGACATATAGCCATTATGAAGTACCTAATCAAGTGGAAAAATATTCATCTAGAAGAAGTTACATGGTAAAATGATCAATTTGTGATGAAATACCCACGGCTAAAGGGTTCATTTGAAGTTTTGACAAAGTTTTTGTTATATGTTTTATATAACGCGTGGCGGAATAGTTTTATTGTTTGTTAAGGTCCGACACAGTGATCAAATTTGAAGGGCAGGTCCAAATTTCAATTAGAAGGGCATATATCTATGTTTCCCTTCCATAATGAAAAGCTTTAAAAAAAAAACTTTTCAATTGACCACAATAAATTATTTTTACATTTCATTTTCAGAAAGACAAAACCATCAATCTTTATATTAATAAAAGATTGTTACATATACAACATGAAGAAGGCTCCATATTTCATTGCTTAAATATCTCATTGGTAATGTCGACATAAGTCTTGAAGGCACTATTATAAGAATTTGGATACATACCACCGGGATATAGGAGATTCTTATGTGTCAGATTGTGTAATGCAATTTTGACTTTGTCTCACAAGGAGCAGCAGCATGGAGGTCTGGATTTTTCTTATAGAACTTTTATTATTATTATTTGAAACGTTGTTTATAGATATGAAGACAACAATGAAATTATGAGCATGGTGGACAATTAGTCAAGCTCATGATGCCAAACCATGATTATGTAAGTTTGGAATTTAACATTTTTACATGTTAAAGACAAATAGTCAAAATCACTGACAACTTAGTATGCCATAATTAATAATCATTCCTGTTCACTTTTGTTAATAGTTTTATGTCACATGATGATCTCTCTTCTCTGGCATTTACTTGTATTGAAGATCACTATTCTAGGAATAAGGAGCTATTTTCTCCAAAAATAACCCTAGCCAAACATTGACAATGCATCAAGGATATCTTTCTATGCTTCATAAGTACATATGTTCTACTTCTAAATCATGTCTTGAAAGTGGTTGTTTTGCTGGAAATTATTCACCAGTTGGTTTCATACCAAAGTCTTTTTCACATTTTCAGCATCCAATACATGAAAAAGATAATGGTTTAAAACAACATAAATATTTGAAATTTTGCAAGAATTGTCTGGCACACTTTGAATATGAATTTTGAAGTCAAGTGCATGATGCTGTATAGGATCAAGTGTCATTTGAATACCAAATGTTTCTAAGGAAACTATATAACATACTACAACATTGGATTAAATGACAATATTGCATCAACTATTTCCATAATAAAAGGTGTCACCTGTGTATTCAACAGCTACAAATCATTGTGATTAACAAGATACAATAAAAATCCATATTACAAGGCAATCTTTATACTGAAAAAATGAAAAAAAGAGTTTACAACAAAAAATACCTTTAGCAACTATTCAATTAGATACACCAATATCAGCAAAAGGAAAACCTGACCTATAAAAAAGCGTGGTTACCTCAACGACAAAATTACGGAAGTTAAAACAAGACCTTTATTAATCTTGTCAATGCCTAAGTAATTTCGACAGTTTTTTCTTTATAACCCTAAAAGGTTTCATTTCAAATTATTTTCCACAAATTTAAGATACAACCATTGTCAGTTTTTTATTTCCTAACAAGCTCATAAATTTTGACAAAAGAACCAAAATTTTTTAATACCTGATAGCAATTTTTTCACTCAAAAACTATCTTAGATTCAATAAGCCCAACCCAAAACTAAAAAACCAAACACCATAAGACCCTACAAAAATGAATAGATGATCTTAATCCAGTACTATCGACAAAAAGTTACCTTTACACCCTCTGCCATTAAAACACAATAATAGATTTTAATTTCCATGCTACTTTAGTAAAGAATGGATCTGTGACATTGTTTGGAAGTTGCCACACCATCAGTAGTTAAACATTAAAATTCTTCTAGTTTTTTTGTGGCGGCCATGACCATATTTATCTTCTGGGATTGTATTTAAACACAACAACTAGCATTAACGCAATTCACCAACTAGAAATTAAACAAACAGAAATTTACCCCCCAGTTTTGTAAATTCAAAAGGAGGACACGTGGAGCATTAATATTGGATCGCATGAAATTGAAGGGAATCTGAAAACCTGAAAACTAGACCCGAATTTTTTTATAAGGCACATTGGATTGAGAATTAGCGTTAGTGCGTGGTAGTCAATATCGTACGGGCGTGAATTTGGTTTTGAGGTCAATCTATTAATTTTTTGAAGTAGGCGGAAAAGGGTTCTTTAATGTTTTATAGTTTAATTTATATGCTTTAATATATGTATGTTTTAAAAATATGTTATATATATATCATATGCGAAATGAAAGGTGGGCCATAGAATTTAGTTTTAATTTTAATTTTTTTTAAAAGAGGGTTTATTATAATATGTTTTATACGTTACGGCATATAAAAATAAAAAGGACAAAAAAGCTTGGTAGTTTTTTTTATAGACAATACGTAAATTTTTTATTACACAGCAGTGTGAAAAAAGTGAAAGACTGAGTGTAACTTTTTAAGTGTGTATGCACAGCAGTGTGAAAAAAGTGAAAGACTGAGTGTAACTTTTTAAGTGTGTATGCACAGCAGTGCGAAAGTGAAAAACACAACAAAGTGTTTTAGAGACAGAGTATGTTTGTTTTGAACAGACAGTGAGTTGGTTTTATGCACTGCGTTTTGTAGTAGTCATAATTTTTTAATCCCTCTCAGTGAGGAAGAAGTGTAATCTTTTTTTTTGAGTTATTGAAGGGAATAGAAGTTTGTTTTCAAAGTATTGAAACTCTGTCTCTTATCAAAGAAATTTTTATTTTCTCTGTGTTAGAGGAAGGGAGATTTATTCTCCATTCATTGTTCTGGAAATTTTCAATATTCCAACATGTGTAAGAACAACAGATTTTGTGGTTCCATCCCCAGCTAAATCATTTTTCTTTTCCGCAGCTTGCCTTACCAACTTGGCCCCAATATTTTCAGCTGGGTCCTCTAATTCAACCAATAAAAAGGCCAAAACCATAGCATTGAGATACATTTCATTACACTGTCAATAACAATAAAATTTGACTCGGCCATAACCCTTTCCTTTTATTGTTGTGAAAAGCTTTATGCATTACTCTAATGTAGCTAGTCCATAGGCCAAGTAGACCACTGGGTAACAAATATGTTTCCTTTCACCTTTGATTTTTCAAATTATGCCTACCAAATCTAAGACATTTAAGAGGGGGAAATAATACAACGTTAAAAAGAAAACCAGAGCACACATCTACAAATTACCTCCTTAGCTACTGTCACACCATCATTAACTATTTTCGGAGAACCATGCTTGATCTCCAAGACAACATTTTTCCCTTCGCCCCAAGGGTGACTCCAACAAGATCAGCAAGTTTGTTCACACCGCCTGCAAGACAAATTGACAATGCTTTCAATAAGTGTGCAATTGAATGCCAGATCATATGCCAAAACAACCCTCCATGAAAAATTAAAATAACACATTAAAATCGAATATAAGTGGACAAGGAAAGATCCACCGCAGTGAAGTTTCACGTGCAGGTGACCTTCCTTTAAACATAATTTTTTCTCTGACCTGCAATTTTTTTGTCACTGAGCCATCCTTGTTGAAGTACAACTCCTTTTCCATAGCTCTTATATTAACTATCCTCTCTCTGTCGCGTAATCTCAGATTCCCTCTTCTGCTTGAGCGATTAAAGGAAATGGGTGAAAAAACTGAAAGAGAAGACAATTGTCTGCCATAATTATCAAACATTGCACCCAACTTCTTCCCCTTTCCATTGTTACCCAATGAGGTAGATGTGGCAATTGTTGTCATACTTCCCAAAGTAGAGGCCATCTTCTCTTATCCTGAATATAGAATTACAAGAACTTCATATTAGTATGAACCTTAAAAAACATGACTCCCATTGCTAAAAACCACTTTTAAGTTGTAACAAGAAAACTAAACAACTATCGCAACTTTTGGAAACTTTTGGAGCATTAAGAGAGAAATAACCAAAGAGAAATACAACCACAATCCTCATTTTAATGAGACCGAAATATATATTTGCATTAATATAATAGAAATAAATCACGACTATATTAAGGCCAGCACAAAACAATCTTTAACCAGTGTCTCTCGCGGCCTTCAGGTTGCCATGCTAGAGGTTGCATATTTTTAATTTAAATTCTTGACCTCTCGTGCCCATCTATGAATGCATCCAATGGGATACCTACATCAAATGCTCCTTTATATCCCCAAAAACAAATTCCCTACTACAAGAGCACCAATATTGATGGATCACCCCACACCATCCCACCCACTAGAAACGGTGAAAAAGGAAACCCGAGAAAACTTCTGAAATATCTCAAGATGACTATATGGGTGGTTCTTATGAATCAACCAACCATTCAAAACATGTTCATCAATCCAAACCATGAGTATTATGTGACGATATTCAAGCAGGCACTGAATCGGATTTCTGAAGCTATGTTAGAGAAACCCTAAACTCTCACTGAAAATAGGTGAAATGTGGCACCACTCAGAGATTGACATGTGCCAATTGGTACAAGTGGTAGAAATTTGGCATGCTCAAACAACGAGGTGATGCAGCAATGACATGAGGGAGAAAATATCAAAAAAGCCCCAAATCTGGAGAACTAAAGCTCATCACCAACCTGAGATTGACAACTTTACATGATGTAACCTATGAAATCGTAAATGGAGAAATCATAGTAACAATAAAGTAACCTATGTAACAATAAAGTAGGATTCATCCTGGGAGTGGTAATGGGAGAAATCATAGTGAACAACAGGAAACATGCAAAGTTGCTTACAATCAAATAGATGAAAAAAAACATACAAAAAACCTAGATAATAATCATGAACAAGCTTAATATTGAATTATGAGCTGTAAAGGAACTTACAAAATGTGACATTACGAACCTGGTCAAGAACACAAGAAAAAATATCCTGGACATGACCCTGGTTGACAAGTTGTATTGCTCATGATGCAAGAGGATTTGTACCTGCACTGCCAAGTCAATCAAAATCCATCATTATCTATACAATAAATACAAGTAATTGATGTAGTATTTTTTTACTCTAAGATGCATTCTTATGATAATGTTAGAACATATGTTGAAAATTTCAAAACATACCTGAATAAGCTCCTCTTCATTTCAAGAACAATTTATTGGAGTCGCATGAACTTGGAACAAGCCTCCCACGATTTGAAAGAGTAGCAACTAAGTCAACAGTGACTTTTTTGTTGCTACACTAGATCGAGGGAGGTTTGCTCCACGATTAAATCGCTCCAATAAATTATTCTCTACTAAACAGGGCCAACCACGTGAAGGTGGAAGCTCTTATTGCCCCTCCCCCCGCCCCCCTCACATCACTCTCAATTCCCCAATACCCAATCTATATTTCATTTTTTACTTTCATGAGCATAAAAATATATATTCAATAACTAATAAAAAAACAGTTCAACAAAAAGTACGCAAGGAAACATTGCAATTAATGCTTGACATAAAAATAGTATGATAAATGAGTTTTTTATATAACGCAAAAAACGTTCCAAGTATGGTAACGTTTGTATTATAATAATACAATATTTTACATTATCAAATTTTCTTTTTCTTCTTCCTATTTCTAAAGCTCCTAATTACATCATCAATATCATCGTGCTCTGCTCCTGTTTCGTGCCTTTCGACCCGCACTGTTGACCTAGTTGCGTAGTCACGATGTCTGGTCTCATCCAGTGACGGGGCATCGCCTACAAACACAGATAATATTAAATTTTAATTGTCAGTTTTTAAATATCATTGAACTAGTTCGGTAATATTAATAAAAAAAATTGCAATGAGATTATTTACCTGGTGCACCAGTTGTCGCTGCTGACCTAGTTGCGTAGTCACGATGTTTGGTCTCATCCAGTGATGGGGCATCGCCTACAAAAACAGATAATATTAAATTTTAATTGTCAGTTTTTAAATATCATTGAACTAGTTCGGTAATATTAATAAAAAAAATTGCAATGAGATTATTTACCTGGTGCACCAGTTGTCGCCGCTGACCTAGTTGCATAGTCACGATGTCTGGTCTCATCCAATGACGGGGCATCGCCTACAAAAACAGATAATATTAAATTTCAATTGTCAGTTTTTAAATATCATTGAACTAGTTCGGTAATATTAATAAAAAAAATTGCAATGAGATTATTTACCTCGTGCACCAGTTGTCGCCGCTGACCTAGTTGCGTAGTCACGATGTTTGGTCTCATCCAGTAATGGGGCATCACCTACAAAAATAGATAATATTAAATTTTAATTGTCAGTTTTTAAATATCATTGAACTAGTTTAGTAATATTAATAAAAAAAATTGCAATGAGGTTATTTACCTGGTGCACCAGTTTTCGCCACCGACCTAGTTGCGTAGTCACGATGTCTGGTCTCATCCAGTGACGGGGCATCGCCTACAAAAAAAGATAATATTAAATTTTAATTGTCAATTTTTAAATATCATTGAACTAGTTCGGTAATATTAATAAAAAAAATTGCAATGAGATTATTTACCTAGTGCACCAGTTGTCGCCGTTGGGACTGTTGCCCTGTCTTCCTCTCTGGTGGTAAGATCCTCAAGGGAAACATTCTTTGTCATTTAAACAAAAAAAATTATAAGGAAAACCATCAAGGTATAAATAGAAAAAATTATAAGTGGATATTAATTACCGTCATGACCCTCACTGATAGTAGCATTGTCGGCCTGGTCCCCACTACAATGATCAGGTTGCATGTGAGGATCATCTACATCTGGCTCTAAAACTGGGTTATTTTCCTCGTCGGTAGTGTTGCTCCCCTTATTTAAACAAAGTTGTTAGACATTAAATTTATGGACGAAAACAAACATATTGAAATGTTAATGTTTTACCTTATCAGGCATTATGGATCTTGGGACCTTCCGCAAGCTTTTGCGATGTTCAACTACGACTTGATAGCCAAAATGGAAAGCGATATTTTTATCTTCCTCTATAGTTTCTATTCCGAAGTCATCACCCTAAATTACATATGATTGTGTATTTTTAATCATATTTGATAGGATTACAAAAACATTGGAAGGCGATACAATTAATTATAATATGTTTAGCTACTTAATTACAATTCTTGCAGCTAATTTCAAGTAGCCGCCTTGGCCTAGCTTGTGATGGCCCTTTTTTCCAATCCTAGATTTGGTTGCCTTTGAGGTGTCAGGCAACCTAGCATCAAAATATTGAAGTCAGACATGACGTAGCACACTTTTATTTTAGACATAGATAAAATTAAAGCTATTGAATTAAAGTTGTAATTTACCTTGCGGGTCCAATTGGCATTTTTCCTTCTTTCTTTGCCTTTTTCTCTTTTCCGTCATGGATGAGTGCTCTCCAATCACTCTCTGGAACTGTGAGAGGGCGCTCGTATCTATGGTTAAATTTCAATTGCGTCCTATAGGTGTCCCTGGTATATTTCAAATATTTGCCAGCTACCCGAGCCACTGCTATTCTGTCAAATGTGCCGACCCCAAAAAGGGCTTCTAGATAATCTAGAAGTTCTTTTTTCAGGTTGTAATTCTGGGAATTCCACCCTGTGTGTATGGTTGGGCCAAAAATTACCAACGCATGGCTCTCCAAAAACCTGTAGAACTCATTGTTTCCTACACAGAAAAAAAAAGATATTATCATTAATTTAAAAATAAAAATCATGATAAATATGTTTTAGATAAAGTACATGAAATAGTTAAAATATTAAAATTTACCTGGGAGTTGTACGTGCTTTATAGGGACACCTTCATCGTTCACCAACAACATGCCATTAATGGTCCCTGTGGAGCTGACATGTGTAGCTCTAGGAAACGCAATAATGTAGTTGGCCATATCAGTCTCATCATTGCCAACACGTTCAACGGTTGGCTGGGTGTCTGCTTGGGCAGGGTGTGTTTTTTGGCTGGCACCTAAAGGAGTAGAAGGTGTATGAGAGGGTTGTTGGGCAATCTCTTTCCCTTGTGTCCCACTACCACCAACACCGGGTTCAGCAAGTGCCAGAAAATGCTACATACAAAAGAACTTTTTGTTAGTTTAGTCAATGTAAAAATTAAAAATTAAACTATCACAATTCATCTCATGCAGAACAAAAAAAATATCCTTTTGACTTTTTATTATTACCTGATATGTTTCTAGCTGGCTCATAAGCTTTTTTATCGTCTCTTCTGTTTCAGGTGTTTGAGGCGTGTCTATCAAAGTATTAAATTCTGACCTTGCATCTCCTGCCTTTTTTCGCAACAAGAACACTGGAGATAGGGATGAAGAAAGCTCTTCCTCAAAGAGGGAATCATCAGGCGTACCATGGCTAGGTGTCTACATATTTGAACAAAATTAATATTATTTCAATTATGTAAATAACTAAAATACTTGAAGATAGAGAAATGTTGGCACTTTACACGTTCTTCCGCTGGCCTCTTTCCGCGATCATCCTGTATCGGGGTTGTTCCTATACTGCCCTGATCAGTCTGCCACATTGCAATAAAATTATAAATGTAAAAACTTGAAATAAATATCTAACTTGAAAACACAAAATGAAAACTGAAATAATTTCTAATAAGACACCGGAAGACAGAGTTAGAGTTTCAAATATGCCTTGCATTGAATTCAGTCCTGGAAACATGTCATTGCACATTAAGGCACCCAAACAAGAGACGAGTTGACAATGAAGACCCTATTGAATATATTGTTGGAGCAACTTCTAGTAAACTTGTTGTGAAGACCTTGAGGACATTTTTGGAGCAACATTGTTGAAGTTGATGGTATAGCATTGTTGGAGATGATCTTGAAGTGCCTTGAAGTGAAGCTTTTGGAGCAACTATTGAAAAATCCTTAGAGCATTTAAGTAAGGCACTTTCTATCTTCCATCACCTTTTTCCTTTCAATATCCTTTAAACGATTTTGTTGATATATAATGTTTGAAATCACGTTATAATTCCTTGATTATATGTGTTTGGGGACTTTCCCTTTGAAATTACCCAAAAAATACCCTGGCAATTTTATCTTCAGGATGCATGTCTGACCCTATTGTTCAATATTTTGATTGATAGTAGTAAACATAGAGAGTTAGGGGGCTCTTGACTTGGTTTGGTTGGGCCATTCGATCCCTAACATCTACTAGGGAGAACCCCCCTTGAGTTGGAGGAGAGCTAGCCCGAAGTGAAAAGAGGTTGGTGAGGTGACAATGGGGCTATTGAATTACACATGGTATCACACTTCAGCTTTAGGACTTTATCTTGAGC